>PVIH01008823.1:0-87550 GCA_004025045.1 Sigmodon hispidus | reverse complement strand
GGATGGAAAAAAAAATTCAGAGGGAAAGATGAACACAAAAAAATGTATGTGTAGCAATCTTATTTGTATTTCCACCCTTGATAAGCCATGCTTATCATTCTTATCCTCTGTATAGTTATTGTTAACTCTTCCACATTTTAAATTCTTTTTACTGTGTTTTTTTTTTTTTGATAAATACAAAATAAAGAAGGAAAAAAAAAAGTTACATTGTGCATATGGACCCCAGAGTTCAGGGCAGGTTAAAAAAAATGAACTGTATACTGAAAAAGACTCTGAATAAATTGACCTTGGAGACAGGAGCAGACTGGTGGCTCTCCTTCCCTTTGCCTTATATAAAACCAAAACCTCTCCTTATCAGATGGGACTAACGCCATTTGAAATTATGTTTGGCATCCCCTCCCCCATCATCCCCAACCTCCAGGCAGACTTGCTAGCAAAACTAGATGACCAAAATCTTCTCGATGCTATATGAAAAGTTCAGTGAGCCCACAAGGAATTGTGGCCCATACTCAGGGCCCTCTATGAATCTGGTTCCTCCCCTTGAACCCCATAGGTTTCAACCAGGAGACTGGGTCTATGCTAAGAGACATTGCCTAGGGTTCTTAAAACCCAGATGAAAAAGGCCTTATATTGTTCTCCTGACCACAACCACAGCCATCAAGGTTGATGGTATAGCCGCCTAAATCCACCATTCCCACACCAGGCCAGTTGAACCCTGTCACACTCAAGAAAAATTTCCAAAATAAAAGATAAAAACTTTAAAAGACCCAGACAACCCTGTCAAACTCTGAGTGAAGTGAAAACAGTGGCTAACACTAGAGACAGGAGAGTCCCATGGTGGGGACTCTCAGGAACCAGTCAGACGGGGAATGTAAGGACCTGGATTCATTCTGGGGGCAGGGCCCAGGCCTGTGAGTGAACTTCCACAGCAGCCAATGGATTTAAAGGTTGGAGTCTCACCAGAAAACTTCAATAGCTGCTGCACCTTACCCCTTTGCCCAATCCTGGAAAATCAAGGTTTGTTGCATCTTGATTACATAGTTTTTTCTTTTAAAATCCCTACCCATTGAGGCAATGGTCTCTCTCTCTCTTTCTTTTTTGTGATTTGAGCTGATTTTTTTTATTAAATTAAAGCTTCAAGTACACTAGTATACACATATCAAATGGTATATTTTAATGAATCTTCCCTACTGTCCTCCATTTTTTTTTAAATTATGAACAAAGAAGTCACACTTTCTATCCTTGCATATCCTTATTCAAGGTCCTTTCACCCTCCCAACACATCAGGTCATTCTCTCTTCTCCACAACTCCCCATCCCCTCCCTGGGCAGGCATCAGGCAGTCCCATGGTTTCACTGTCCCAATATTGCTTAGTTCATCCTCCACTCTTGGCAGATCCAGTTTTCTCCCCGCAACCTCAAGACTGAGTCAAGTGTTCCTCTAGGGGGAGTGGGATCCAAGGAGTCAGTCCAAGGTGTTTCTTATCCCAAGCTGTTCAGTAGTTGTGGCTTGCAGCTTGGGCATGCTTTGCTTTTTTCTTGTTTGTTTGTTTGTTTGTTTGTTTAGAGTCCACTAATGAGTGAGTACATCCCCTGCTTATCTTTCTGGTTTTGTGATACCTCGCTCAGGAGGATATTCTCCAAATCCATCTATTTGCCTGCAAATTTTAGGATATCATTTTTTCTTACTGCTGAGTAGTACTCCATTGGGTAGATGTACCACAGTTTGTTAATCCATTCTTCAGTTGAGGGACATCTAGGTTGTTTCAATCTCCCCAAGGACCCAGCAATACCACTTCTGGGTGTATACCCTAAAGATGCACAGTCACACTCCAAAGGCATTAGCTCAACTATGTTCATAGCAGCGTTATTTGTAATGGCAACAGTCTTTTACTCACTTCTGTTGTACAGAGCTAGGTGATAGACCAAGGTTCTCATTATCTATTACCTAGCAATAAAATCTCCACTCATAACACCGTATCCAGCCTCCCTGGTGAAAATCCTTACATGTGGGCATAACAGTTTCAGTCCACCATGGGAAGAAAGGCATAGTGACAGTATGCTGCATAGGTTTTTCACATCACAGCAGACCAAGAACTTAATTTTTAATGTTACAAAGCTTTGGGTTAGCAGATTTTTAGGAGAAATAAAAATTAATTAAAAAACAAAACAAAATACCAAAATATTAGTGACTTTCTAGGATGGCATTGATAGTTTAAATGTTTGTCAAGGGTTGTATGTTTTCCTTCATTGCTCTCAAAGAAGGATGTTAGTATAAGAGACAGCTAGTGAGGGAAGGCCTTCCACAGACTGTGGCAGCTACTTTCCTTCATGTTAGCATTTAAGTATTATCTGCCCAGCCACTTGGGAACCTAGCTAATGATAAAGCAGTACTTTGGCCTACTCAGGATCCTGACAACGTGATCCTAAGTGGCCCATTTATGCATGGCTAACCCGCTTTTAAAAGATGCCCCCCACCCTGCATATGCTGGTTTCTCTCTTTCTTCCCACAAGGCAGTGTCTATATCCACTTATCTTCCCCTTTCTGTCTTTTTCTTTTTCTCTTCCTATTCTTTCCTCAGGCTACATCCCTGGAGATGCACTCTGTGTCCCTTCTTCTCTTCCCCCAATGAAATCCTCTATGTGAATGTTGTCCACATGGTCATGTTTCTCTTTCACCCACTATGGAGCCCCTTGGTTCCAAAAACCCCAAGTCCGCTGTTGTTAAATTATAACAAATGGAAGAAAATTGAATTAGAAAACTGTTGGCCACATGAGCATTGGTCTATGCTGTTTAGATCTCAAAGTTAGTAATTTGGGAGAATTCTATACATATTGTAGCTGAGCGAGTCCCTGTGTACTTTTGTATTTGTGATCTGGGCACTCCCTGTGATTAAGAACATGAACACTGGTGCAAACAAATGATCCTAGTACTCAGACTGAAGCATGGAGGATCAGGAGCTCAAGGTCATTTTCATCTATCTTAGGAGTTTGAAGCTAGCTTGGACTACATGAGTGTATCTCAAAAGCAAAAAGGAAACAAAAAAAAATGAAAAAGAGAGAAAAGATAAGAAAAATGCTCTTTGGAACAATCTTCCTACTGATAACTCCCAGTGTGTCCAGAAAAGTTTAATGGAGGAGAAAAGACCTATCCTACTTGTGAGTAGTACCATTCCCTAGGCTGAGCTCTTAGGATGAATAAAAGAGATAAAGCAAGTTGAGAACTACCATTCATCCTTCTCCGTTTTTGACTACAGAGACAATGTGACCACCTGACTCATATTCCTGCCAACCATGATGGATTGTACCCTTAAATTGTGCGCTATTATAAAGCATCCTTTCCCGTATGAGAGAAACCTGGTTTCTCAGATACAGTATAGATTGCTCCTTATGTCAAGAAACTAAAGGGAGCTTACTTGTTACTCTAATTAGTGTTATTCACCCATTCTGTCTGCTTATTGCATATCATAGTCCTAGCCTCTGTGGATGAAACAATGATGGAAAAATACCATTCTTGCTCTACATATTGAATTGTGAAAGGAGGAAAACAGACAATTACAATAGAAGATGAATTTTAATTACTTAGAAGTTGAATAAGACTCGATTGCTACTAACGAGAAAACAAATGATAAGGAATATTAGTGAGAATGCAGTGAAAGTGGAGCCCTTAATCACTACTAATAGGAATGTGAACTTGAGCTGCCACCATGAAAATCAGTATGGAGAATACAAAAAACTAAAGTCACACAAATGCAACCCAAATTCGAATCACCAGAACCACCATAAAAGGCTGGCTGTACAAGAGCATACTTATTCTAGTGCTGGGGAGGCAGAGAGAGGGCTTTGTAACCAGGCTCCAAAATAGACTTATATCTCAGGAAATAAGGGGTGTGTGTGACTGAGGAAGACACTCAACATTGGCTTCTGGGCACAGGCACATGCACAAACATAGATGCATACCCACCCCCATGAGCATGTGTATACATACGCTGCATATATGTGTGTAAAATGGAATTTTTAGGGCTCTTAAGTTGGTATAGCTTGGAGATACTAAGTCAACATTTGTTTATTACTGCTCTCCTCATAATAGCAAAGATATGGAACTAGTCTACATGTCCAACAGCAGATGAACTGGAAAAGAGAATATGGTACACACAACAAAATTTTATTCACCCTTAATTTATAACAACGGCAGGATAAAGGATGAACTGAAAACCATTATGTTAAACCAAATAAACCAGACTCAGAAAGATAAATACATGTTTTTGATCATATGCATAACCTAAGTTAAAATTTATATGTGTGTGTGTGTGTATATGTGTGTGCATGAGCATGCATTTATGCATATGTGTCTATAGGTTACAAAACTAGAAAAGAGATTTGGCAAAGGAGGAAGAGAATTTTGGGGAAGTGGGGAATACAGAGGGCAATGCAATGTTTCCAGTAGGAAAGCAGAAAGGAAGACTAACTAGAAGGAAAAAGGGAACCAGAAGGAGGGAGGACTGGAGGAGGGCCGTGAGGGAGGGATATAAATATGATCCAAGTGTAATGACACATGTGTGAAAATGCTCTGATAAAGTTATTGCTTTGTGAGACAATTTAAAAAGTCAATGTGAAACACAAGAAATAAAGGAAAAAGACCAAGTCTTAAGTGACAAGTGTCCAATTTAGAATAGATTTATCAAAGGCGTGTTTATTACACACGTACTTGTACTTTTAATATTGATAACTAGATTAAAAAAAAAAACAGGGCTGTCTCTGGTTCTGGAGAGAGACTAGAGACTAGGGAACTTTGAACTGCTAGGACTTGTCTTTACTGTGTTAGTCACTAGAGCAGGCTAGAGAAAAAGAAAAAAAAACAGCCCCATAGCAGACCCAGTACTCCAGGAAAGCCACCCATGTGCAGTCTCAAAAGACCAGAAGGAAAGAAAGACTCTTTTATCCCTAGGAGAAAAGAAAGCCTACTAGATGGGCAAAATGACAGGCTTTCTCCACAGACGGAGTAGGCTATGTGTCAGCTTACTTTCCCTCTCTCCTTGTTTCTTGTTTTGTGTCTAAATCATGACACTCAAATTAGATAGTTTTGCCCCCCCCCCGCCTTTCTTTACTCTAGTGGTGCCTTGTGTCATATTAGGGCTTACCAAATGTTTTCAGTTGTCCTGGAGATTGTAATAGAGTGATGTGACCAGGACTTTTATGATTGTCTCAGAACTAGACTTTCTGTTTGTGCCCATATAATACTTCTTCATTAGAGTTTCAGGTTCAGCCATCATGGCTTGGAACAGTACACTGTGAGCATCTGCAGCTGGTAACTCCTGGTGCTCTTCCTAATGGTTTATTTGGGAACCCTAAATTCTCCTTTCTCAGAAGTAACATCTACCATTCCTGTATAGTAAGCCCAACTATTTTATTTCTGAATGGCCTTTGGTCCCAATTTACTGTTCACATTCCATCCATGTTGCTGCAAAGCCTTCTCATGTTACCATGAGTTACACTGGCTTTCTCTACCATCAGCTTGTATGTCTATTGGCAATTAACATGTTTTGATACTTTGTTCTTGTGTAGTCTCACTTTACTACATTAGTAACTTAAAAACATCAAATCTAATTTTCCACTCCAATTTGATTGTGAACTCTGGAGCAATGAGCAGTATATCATAGCTATGGTTGAGTCTAAAGAAACAACTCACAGGTAGGTTCCCCAAGCCTTTTTATTTATTTATTTATTTATTTATTTATTTATTTATTTATTTATTTATACAGAATAAAATCTCATATTTTTATCTATGTATCCCCTTGTTCCAATTCCTTTTTCCCTCCCAATCACTCTCTGTCAGCCTTCAGCCTACTTCCTCCCCATCCCCCGTTCCCTCCCCAGAAAGGACAAGAGGTCCCAAGGTAGATTAGCTCAGCATCCACTTCAGGCAAGTCCGATTTCCTCATCCCAATATCAAGACTGAGTTAGGTGTTCCTTTGGAGGGAATGGACTCCAAGTTGCCAGTCCACTCACAGAAACATAGTCTGAACCTTGAGGTTCCACATGTCAGTGGACAGTTGCCTGTCTTTGGAGGGCTTAGTTCCTTTTCCTGATGGCTCCCCTGTGGCTGGTCTTGATTCAGTGAACTCCCCAGATCTCCAGCCAGCCAACACTGTGGGAATTTTTCTTATAATCTCTATCTCCTTGCCCATATTGAGTCTCCTCCCCTGCTATCAGCTGGACCGGGTGTTCAGCCATGCATCGCTGCCTCCGCCTTTATTCTTCATTGGATGTAAGTTCTGTGATGGAACTTAGGGTGGCTATTCATTTGATTATGGGAGGAGCCCTATTTAGGCAACACCTTCACTATTGGTTGGAGACCTAGCTAGGAATATAAGTTCTTGGAGGTTTCCCTAGCATCTGGTCTTTTTCCAACACCATAATGGCTCCCTCTATTAAGATCTCTCTCTCTCTCTTTTTTTCTCTCCCTCCTTGTTGTTTTTCTCAACTAACCATCTCCTTCTCTCATGATTTGTTTCCACCTCTTCTTGGTTGTGATCCCTTATGCTCCCAATTAGCTAAGGAGATATTCTCTATTTTCTCTTCCTAGGGGACTCCCAGGATGTCTCTTTTAAGTTCCTTCAGATCCTAAGCTGTTCAGTGGTTGTGTTTTGCAGCTTGAGTGTTCTTTGCTTTTTGTTTAAAGTCCACTAATGAGTGAGTACATTCCCTGCTTATCTTTCTGGGATTGTGATACCTTGCTCAGGAGGATAGTCTTCAAATCCATCCATTTGCCTGCCAATTTTGGGATATCTTTTTTTCTTCTGCTGAGTAGTACTCCATTGTGTAGCTGTACCACAGTTTGTTAATCCATTCTTCAGTTGAGGGACATCTAGGTTGTTTCCAGGTTCTTGCTATTACGAATAATGCTGCTATGAACATAGTTGAGCTAATGTCTTTTGGGTGTGAATGTGCATCTTTTGAGTATATGACTAATACTGGTATTGCTGAATTCTTGGGGAAATTGATTCCCAGTTTTCTGAGAAAATGCCATACTGCATTCCAGAATGGA
Source organism: Sigmodon hispidus (assembly GCA_004025045.1). Classification (NCBI taxonomy): domain Eukaryota; kingdom Metazoa; phylum Chordata; class Mammalia; order Rodentia; family Cricetidae; genus Sigmodon; species Sigmodon hispidus. Next base: position 80,503 of record PVIH01008823.1, on the reverse strand, counting down.
TGAACAACTTTACACTTCCATGAACAATGGAGGAGTGGTTCCTTTCCTCTGAATTCTCTCCAGCATAGGCTGTCATCTGTGTTTCTAATCTTAACCATTCTGACGCGTGTAAGTTGGTATCTCAAGATTTGCATTTCTCTGATGACTAAAGATGTTGAGCAATTTTTCAAGTGACTTTCAGTCATTTGTAATTCTTCTATTGAAATTTCCTTTTTAGTTCTTAACCCCATTTTTAATTGGGTTATCTAGGATTTGGGGCTCAATTTTTTTGAAGTCTCTATATATTTTAGAGATCAGTCCTCTACTAGTTGTAGGGGTGGTGAAAATCTTTTCCCATTTTGTAGGCTGTTGTTTTGTCTTATTGACTGTGTCCTTGGTCTTACAGAAGCTTCTCAGTTTCAGGAGGTCCCACTTATTGATTGTTGTTCTTAGTGTCAGTGCTACTGGTATTATATAGAGGAAGTGGTCACTCTCCAATTTGTTGAAGAGTATTTCCCACTTTCATTTCTATCAAGTTCAGAGTAGCTGGGTTTATGTTGAGGTCTTTGATCCACTAAAATTTGAGTTATATGCAGAATGATAAGTCTGAATCTATTTGCATTTTTCTACACACAGCTATCCAGTCATGCCAACACCATTTGTTGAAGATACTATCTTTTTTCCAATAATTTTTTTCCTCTTTGTCAAAAAATTAGGTGTTCATAGGTGTGTAGGTTAATGTCCAGGTTTTCAATTTGATTCCATTGATCCACAAGTCTGCTTTTATGCCAGTATCAGGGTGTTTTTATTACTGGAGCTCTATAGTATAACTTGAAGTCGGGGATGGTGATGTCTCCTTAGGTTCTTTTGTTGAGCAAAATTGTTTTGGCAATCCTGGGTTTCTTATTATTCCAAATGAAATTGAGTATTGCTCTTTCAAGTTCTGTAAAAAATTGTTTGGAGTTTGATGAGAATTACATTAAATCTGTAGATTGCTTTTGGTAAGATTGCTATTTTTATTATGTTGATTCTACCTATCCAGGAACATGGGAGATCTTTCCATTTTCTGATATCCTCTTCAATTTTTTTCTTCAGTGATTTTTATCAAACCAATCTGTTACTTCTTTGGTTATTGTTACACTGAGGTATTTAATGCTATTTACAGCTATTATAAAGAGTGATGTTTTCTTACTGCTTTTTCAGACTTTTTATTATTAGTGTATAGGAGACCTACTGATTTTTTTTTTTTTTTTCGTTAATCTTGTATCTTGCTACATTGCTGAAGGTGTTTATCAGCTGCAGGAGTTTCCTGGTAGAATTTTGTGTGTCACTTATATATACAATCATTTCATATAGAGATAGTTTCACTTCTTTTCCAATTTGTGTCCCCTTAATGTCCTTTTGTTCTCTTATTGCTTTAGCTAAAAAGTTGGGAACTATATTGAATAGATAAGGGGAGAGGGAAAATCCTTGTCTAGTTCCTGATTTCAGTGTGACTGCTTTGAGTTTTTCTCCATTTAGTTTGGAGTTGGTCTTAGGCTTGCTGTAAGTTACCTTTATCATATTTAGATATTTTTCCTCTATTCCTGATCTCTCTGGGATTTTTATCATAAAGGAGTGGTAGATTTTTTTCAAAGGCTTTTTCTATGTCTAAGGAGGTGATCATATAGTTTTTTCTTATCAATTTGTTTACATAATGGATGACATTCACTTTTCTTTGTATTTTGAACCATCCCTCCATTCATCCTTCTGGGATGAAGCCTACTTGATTGTGGTGAATGACATTTTTTATATGTTGTTGTATTCAGTTTTCCAGAATTTTGTTGAGTAGTTTTGCATCAATATTCATGAGGGAGATTGGTCTGTAATTCTGTTTTGTTATTTATTTATCTATCTATCTATCTAACTATCTATCTATCTATCTATCTATTTATTTATTTATTTTGCATCTGTGAGTGGCATGGGTATCAGGGTGATTGTGGCCTCACAGAAAAAGCTTGGCAGTGTTCCTTCAGTTTATAAGTATGGAACAGTTTGTTGAGTATTGGTATTAGCTCTTCTTTGAATGTCTGGTAGAATTCTGGAATAAAACCATCTGGTCCTGGACTTTTTTCATTTCGGAGACTTTTAATACCAGCTTCAATTTCCTTTGGAGATATAGGTTTGTTTAGGTCTTTAATCTGCTCTTGATTTAATCTTGGTAATTGGTAGCTATCCAGGAAGCTGTCAATTTCTTTTAGGTTTTGATTTTAGTAGAGTATAGACTTTTAACGTATGACCTGATAATTCTCTGGAATTTCTGTGTGTTTGTTGTTATATCTTCCTTTTCATTTCTAATTCTGTTAATTTGGATTCTCTCTCTCTCTCTCTCTCTCTCTCTCTCTCTCTCTCTCTCTCTCTCTCTCCTCCCCCTTTTGGTTAGTTTTGATAAGGGCTTATGTATCTTGCTAACTCTCTCAAAGAACCAAATCTTTTATTCATTGATTCTTTATATTGTCTTTTTGTTTCTATTGTACTGATTTCAGCCCTAAGTTTGATTATTTCCTGCCATCTATTCCTTGTAGGTGAGTTTGCTTCTAATTGTTATAAAGCCTTCAGATGAATTCTTAGGTCTCTTGTATAAGATTTCTCTTGGTTTTTCATATAGGAATCTAGTGCTATAAAATTTTCTCTTAACAGTGCTACTTTGTGTCCCATAATTTTGGGTATGTTATGAATTCATTTTTATTAAATTCTAGGAATTCTTTGATTTCTTTCTTAACTTCTTCTTTGACCCAGAGGTGATTCAATGTAGAGATGTTCAGTTTCCATGAGTTTGTAAATTTTCTGTGATTTTTGTTTTTGAATTCTAACTTTAAACCATAGTGGTCTGATATGATACAAGGAATTATTCACATGTTTATACCTATTTATATTTGCTTTATGCCCAAGAATGTGGTCAATTTTAGAGAAAGCTTCATGAGGTACTGAGAAATATGTATATTCCTTTGTTTTCAGATAAAAGCTTCTGTAAATATCATAACATCTGTTAGACCCCTTATTTCTCTGTTGAGTCTCTGTGTTATTGTCCTATTCAAGGATGAAAGTCAGGTATTGAAGTCTCCCACTATTAGAGTGTGACATTTGATGTGGTGTTTAAGCTCTACTAGTGTTTCTTTTACAAATTCAGGTGCCCTTATTTTAGAGGCATAAATGTTCAGGATTGAGATCTAATCTTGATTGATTTTTCCTGAGATGAATAAGTAATGTCCCTCCTGGTCTCTTTTTATTGATTTTAGTTTGAAGTCTACTTTATTACATATTAGGATGGCAACACCAGCTTGTTTCTTGGGGCCATTTGATTGTAAAATCTTTTCTCAACCCTTTATTCTGAGCCTGTGTCTATCTTTGAAGTTGAGGTGTGTTTCTTGTATGCAGCAGAAGGATGGCTTCTGTTTTTGTATCCATCGTGTTAGGGTGTATCTACTCATAGGTGAAATGAGTCCGTTGATATTAACAGATATTAATGATCACTTATTTTTATTTCCTGTTATTTTTGGTGGTAGCTTGTGTGTGTTTCCTTTCTTTGGGCCTTTCTTCTGTGGGATTATTAATTGTTTGTAGTTTCATGTGTGTATTTGAGATCCTAGTTTTGAGTTTTCCTTCTAGTACTTTCTGTAGTTCCAAATTTGTGAATAGGTATTGTTTAAATCTGATTTTGTCATGAAATATCTTGTTTACACCATCTATGGTGATTGATTGTTTTGCTAGTTATAGTAGTGTGGGTTGGTAGCCATGTTCTTTTAATGTCTGTATAACTTTGGACCAGGACTTCTTTGCTTTCATTGTTTCCATTGAATAGTGTAGTGTTATTCTGAAGTGTCTGCCTTTATAGGTAAGTTGGCCCTTTTCCTTCGCAGGTCTTCATATTTTTTCTTTGTAATGTATGTTTTGTGGCTTGATTATTATGTGGTGATCAGACTTTTTTGGAGGTCTACTCTATTTGGTGTTCTGTAAGCTTCTTTTATCTTTATAGGCATTTCCTTCTTTAGGTTGGGAAAGTTTTCTCCTATGATTTTATTGAATACATTATCTGTGCCTTTGAACCAGTATTCTTCTCTTTCTTCCATTCCTAATATTCTCAGGTTTGGTCTTTTCATGGTGTTTCAATTTTCTGAATGTTTTGTGTTATGGCTTTTTTGGGTTTTGTGTGTTCTTTGACTGATGTATCTATTTCCTGTATTGAGTCTTCCACCCCAAAGATTCTCTCTTCCATCTCTTGGGTTCTGTTGGTTATGCTTGCATCTGTAGTTCCAGTTCTTTTCTTCAGATTTTCTATTTCCACCTTTGCCTCATTTTGTCCCTTTTTTATGGCTTATATTTCGATTTTTAGTTTCTGGAATGCTTCTTTCATTTGTTGGTTTTCTTTGTTTCTTTCAAGGGCTTTTTCATCTCTTTCAATTTTCTGTTTGTAATTTCTTCAATTTCTTTAAGGGAATTTTTTATATCCTTTTTTAAGGCTTCTATAATCCTTATAAAGGTGTTTTTAATGTTGTTTCATTCTGTTTCCTCTTAATTGCTCTGTTTATTTCTTGATGTAAAACCACCAGTTTCTTCTAGTGTTGCCTTTTTATTCTTTATACTGTCATATGTATTCTTACACTGGCATCTGCCCATTGCTTCAGTAATTCAGTCTTAATCATCTCGTCATCATTTGTGGGTAGAGGGCTTGTGTGTCTCCTGTCTGCTCTGAACACGGGGTCTACACGATCTCTGACTTTACTCAGGGCTTGGGTCCAAGCTTTGAAGGCATCCATCTATGATTTTGCAGCTCACCCTGGAGGCAGGCACTGGCTGTGGGTGGTCCCTATATATCTGTAGGGATCTCAGGGAAAGTCCTTTCCAACTTTAGCTTAGGGCCTCACTGCTAGGTGAGAGCATGAGGTCAGAGCCATGGGTGTGACCCTGGCCCCAGAGAGGAATTCTTCGGGAGGTCCAGGAGCTGGAATCTACTCACCTTTGAGTCTGCTCTGACATGAGTCTGTTTCAAAGGTGTCCATCTGTCTCTGGGCTTTTATTCTAGAGAGGCTGTAATCTGAGCGTCATTCTGGCTGTTTCTAGTAAAGTATGAAAGGGCATCTTGTCCAAAGGAGGTTTAGAATGGGAGCTTTGCATTCACAATGTACATGGGCCCTTCCTCCTTCTTTCTTGTTCTTCTCTTCTCTTCTTCTCTTTTCTTCTTTCTCCTCCTTCCCCCTCCCTCCCTCATTCGCCCCCCCTTCTCAGTACAACAGCAAGAAATAGCTCTGCCACCAGTAATATTATCAGAATATTTGAATTTAGGTCTGTATGTGGCCTAGGGAGAAGAATCTCTGATACACCATATTTAAATCCAGGATCTGGGAATGAAGTCCAGTTGGAAAAGTGCTTGCCTAACAAGGGTTTGATCCCCAGCATCACATGAAATAATGCAGGTATTGTGGCTTATGCCTTTAATCTCAACATTTAGGAGATTGGGTCAGAAGTTGAAGATCATCTTCAACTACATAACAAATTTTAGATCAGCCATAATTGCACATGACTGTCTTCAAGCAACAAAACATGGCTAGTGAGATAGGTAAGTGGGTGAGGGTGGGTGTTCACTACACTGAAACCAAGAGGTAAGAAGAGATGACTGTTGAAAGTTGTCTTTGACCTCTATGTGTATTCCAAAGTATTGACAACTATGTGTGTTATAAGGTATGGCATAAATACCCCACTCAAAATAAATGAATGAAAAACAAAATTCTAGAAGAATCTTCAAAACCAGAATGTTTGTTTTCTTCTGAATTCCTTGTCAGCTGGCTTATGTAGAAAGCTCAGTATGTGTGTCTTCAAGAGTTATGAGGTCCTGAGGTCTCGTCTCAACCCTGGGTAGAGCCTTTCATTGCAAGGCTCATTTGTCTCATGATAAACCCCTGGGTCTTTGTATCCCTGGATGAATGACACGGTGGTAAAAAGGTGCTGACATAAGGGGAAAGGGTCAGCAAACTCTTAACACTTGGCAAAGCCACCCTGCTTCCCTTCATCAGAATCAGAGGCAAACTGAGTTGAAGCTAATCCAGAGACTCTGCCTCCACAACTAGAGCTCAGCGTTCCTGGGAGCAAATGTCTATGTACAACTACACTTGCAAAGGTAAGGTGTGTGCTTGTTCAGCTCTGTGTTTAGGCTCAGAACAGATCTGGTAAAACTAGTTTTTTTGTTTATACAAATAGTAACAGAACAGGTGATGAATATTGTTTTTTTAAAATAGATTATGAGAAAAAATGACTTAATGAAAAATAATAAAAGAACTTCCAATAATGTTTTCAATTTTCTAAGTGGAAAGTCATTCCCACGGATTAAATTGTCTGTTAGTACCTTTCTGGGCAGCCTATCTCAGCTTAAAATTTTAGGAGTACTTTAGATTTAGTTTTTGCCTCAGAAGTTTTATCAAGGACGACAATTATTTTATTTCTATAATTTGGTATGTATTATTTGATAAATCCTCCTAGTTTTCTTTTCATAGTCCTCCTCACTCATGATTTCTCTTTTTCTTCACCTTAGCTACAGAAACAAGAACACTTGCTGCTTTGTGTTATGGCTGCCTTGAAATAGACACTGGCTCCTGCATAGCATTGTACACAGAATTTTAATGAGCACAGAGTGTCTTGGTCTTTTTCTCTGACAGGAGCTGATGTCAGCCTGTCCAGGAAACACTGGGTTGATTTTAATATTTCTCTGAGAGGGAGTAGCTTGCTGCTGGTGTAGGGTTAGCATTAGCCACCTTCCCCTCCCCCCCAAAATCAAGCGCAATTTTTTTCTCTAAGTGTCCCTATACCAGGAAGGGCAGAAATCTGAAGTGACTTTTCAGGGGACAGATGCCCTTCAAAATAAAGGAAGGCAGGGTTAAGTTTAGATGATACTATTTTAGAGTTCAAATAATTATTATTGAAACCATTCAGTGCCCAATTCTAGCATTTTCTTGTTTTGGTTCATTTGACTAAAATGGAGAATGGCTTTTTTGCATCATTTCTTCTGTCCCTCTGTCTTCCCCTCCCCCTCCTACATGTTTCTTCAGTATGAATGACTCTATATTTGGTTTTATGAAAATTCAGCATCTAGGGTGTGGAAAGCTGGTGTGATGAGTTGGCTGGCAGAAGCAAACTGGTAATATTCAAGACACACTTTGTAATACTGAAGTAGGTTAGACACTCTCCATGCCATTCCTCTCTCTCATTTTTTTAGAGCAGAGGTGGCATGCCTGCTTTCAGATTGCTGCCACCACAACCATTTGATTTCCCGTTTTGTAAGCTTCTTCTTCAACTGCCAGTTTAACTAGTGATTAATATGCTAACTAATTAGCAAAGATTTTTAAAAGCCTGGTGAACAATAAGTGAGCTATTTACTTCAAGCTGAATTTTGTAAAATTGAGAGGTTCATTCAATTCTTAACTGCTCTTATAAAGAGCAAAAAGAGCAAAAAAGAAAAAAAAACACTTCAATTCAAATTCAGTATGATGACTTTAGACATTGTATTAACAATTTTTTGCAACTAACCCTAGTATTTCAAATTTCCATTTATTTTAGTTTTTGAGACTAGGTTACAGTGACTAGTCTTTGATGGCCTAGTACTCACTGTACAGATCTAATTATTCTTCAACTCAAGATTCCCCTTCTTCTGAATTTCTGATAATACAGGCAAAAGCTACCACATTAATCCTAAGGTTTTTTTTTTTTCCTTTGATTAATAGTTGATTTGAGTTGAACATTTTTCTGCTGGAGATAATTCTCAACAGATATTTTCTAGTAATGACCATTGCTATCAACACTCCTGTGATTACTCTCATTGTGGGCAACTGAACTATACTATTTAGTAATATTTAAGATCCTTGATAGACACACAAAAACATGCTCTGTATAATTTATCCTCAAAGACCTTATAGTAGACAGAAATTCATAGCACAGAAAAGAACAGTGAATGTTTCAGAAGTTACAGTATCTCAGATGTGAAAAGAAAGATATTAGTTATGAGTTTCCATGGGCCACAAATCTCAATAAAGAATATTCAACTTTAAGTTGATATTGAAGGAATTCATGACCTTTGTGGAGGAGGACCATTATGAACTGAAGGAAGACATATAAAATCACTTTGCTTGCTGCAATGTTCACTTAGTACCTATTATCCAGGGCTGACTTAAATGTCAGTGCTTATTAAGGAAACTGTAAACCCATAAAGAATGTCTTAAACACCAGCCTTAGAAAAACTGTATTTAATTTATAAGGAACCAAAATCCAAAAATCACTGAAGCATTTATTTCACCACTCTGAAATGTTAGATAAGTCATCATAGTTGATAAAATGATTATTCAACCTGGTGCAGAGTGATTATACCAGAACAGAGCAGAAGACCAAACAGGACTCAAGATGTGTTGATGCTGGAGCAGCATAAACTTATACCTTCCTCTTTCTAATAATCACACAAGGAGAAGTAAAACTCAATCTGTCAACATGCTTCCATGTAATGGTATCTGGTATATTCTAATCTAGATGGAAATATGAATAAAAAACCATTTGGTAGATGAACCCAATAAAGTTAACAAGAGCCATCATGTAACACCTAGAAGTAAATTGCTTAGATATAACTCACTTTCTGTTTCATTAAAGATTAACTTACTTTTATCTACCTATGATGAGAGGTTGGACAGATCTTCTTTACCCTACATTTGAAAGACAAATGAAGATCACAGGGAGTAAACAAACAAAAAGAGAAAGAAAAAAACAAGCCTGGAACCCCCTATATGTTAATTAGCAAAAATAATGTACTGTTAACTGGCTGTCTTTTGGGGATGGGGCTAGATAAACAATCTCTTAAGAACATTTAAATGTTTTCCAGGTGGCTTTTACTCTGTCAGAGCCTATTATGTTGAACAGGATTAGAAATTTATGGGCAGCAACTAGCTAGCTGATGAGAAGCCATACTGAATTATTTCTAAGTGTTCTAGGAGCCAAGAAGTTGCTAAAGCATGTCTGTTTGGGTGTCATTTTCAATTAATAGCAGTTGTTGAGTTGTCATTTACCAGTAACCAGAAAAGGATTTGAATCTGTGTCAAATCACTCTAAACTTCAGCAAGACAGTGAGAGACTACTACAGAAAATAAATTTAGTCAGGATTGACCTTGCAATGGTTTTGTCTTTTTAGTGGTCTGATGGATGATTCAAGAGCCAAAATTGATTTCTCTTTTAGCTGATTGGGCATATTCTAGTGTCCCTGCAACAAGAATTGAATTCTTTTCACATCTGCTAAGATATTAGTTTGTACATTGCAGTTTGTAAGGTGTGCAGTAAACAGTATCAAATATCTTTCATTATTAACTACTCTCCATCTATATTATGAGGGCTCTTCCTAAAGAAACATATTGTTGGGGTAAAAAGTCACTGGATGAGGATAAGCTATGTGATTGTACTGTCAAATTTACCATCTGGTCTATATAATAAAAGGTCAAATAGAACAATCTTTAAGACCTAGCCTAATATTATTTGTGAACTAAACTGGCTGTGAGGCCTACAGGCCTAAACCTGAAAGATATCAATGTGTTTGCTGTGGTTCAAAGCCACTGAAGTATGCTCATTTTAACACAACAGGGCCTGCTTAGAGTCATATCTAGTAACCCCTCTTTTACAACAATTTGTGTTGCTTGGTTTCAGTTGTATATCCTGAATTTAACACTATGAATCTCTTGGGGACTTGTTGGGCATGCTAATATCAGGACTGATCCCAGACTCAGGAAGCCAGAAACTCTTGGTGGGAGTGAGACCCAGATCTGAGTTTTTACAAACCCTCAAGGTGAAGTGGTGCACTCCTGTAATTCCAGCACGTGGGCGTTTGAGGCAGGAGAATGGCAAATTCAAGGTTTCTATTTTGGTGCAGGATTTAGTCAAGGTTTCAGAAACTAAAACTTGACAGAAAAAGGAACATTCAAGAGATGAAAGGGACAAGTTTGTCTCTTAAGGAGCTGCTGATTCATTGTGTGCACTGACCTTAGCAGGAAGCATTAGAAGAATCATCCACTGTTTATGAGTAAACTGGGGAAATACCATGAGGCCAGGTTAGCTCTGTTGCAACTTGTAGGTTCTCAGCTAGTAACCTGAAGCCAAGGGTTTTCAGTAAATCATCTGGGTTTCTCTCACTCTTATTTCACATAAAAGAAGTGCCATACCTCCCTAGTGATTAGTCAAATATGCTTTCTCTCTACACTCTGTTCTTGATTCCCCCACATCTCCATTTTGTTTTCTCTGCTGTCTGGAATAAATCCTGCATTGCATCACCCAATCCAAATCTACTGAGCCTTAGTAATAACAAGGACAAAGATTGTTCAACTAATTTCACAAAGGCATACAAGGCAAATAGGTTAGGCAGATAGGCTGAATGTTCTTTTTCACAACTATCCTGTAGAGTTTCCATTTTAGCTTTGTTATTAACTACAAAAGCCATTGATAGATGACAGAAAAAATATACACATATATGCAAATGAATGTGACTGTGCCCAGTAAAATTTACTCATAGCTGATGATGGTGGCTAGCTGTATAGTTCAGTGACCTCTAAGGTAGATAATTACATAGATTAGAAAAATGTCTCCAAAAAGTTAGCCTGCACATACTATATTCTTTAGCTAATCATTAAAAAAACCCACTGCAATATTCTTAAAGCATTACACTTTAAAACCAAAGGGCACACTGTGGTATCACTGGTGACGCATGAATAAATTCACACTGACATGTGGAAATTCATGGTGGTTTGGGCAAAGGGCAGAGAGATAATGAAAAACATGGGACCACCTTCTGAATTCTAATTTAGCCACTCATTTTTTTGATTTTCGGTCTACAAATTATAATTGACTTAATTGAATTTTGAACAAAGGGTTGGTTAAGCAATAATTTGTGAATGTTAAAAAATTTACTGAATAAAGATGCTAGGAGTTACAGAGGAAAAAAGTTGAAATGTTGCTGAGAAAAGCCTTAGAAAATATATATCTTGATTATACTGTGATGATAATTGGACTGGTTAAGCCACTCAATACACATCTAACTAAGAGGTGAGTGCTACACAGTTTCTCGGGCCAAGCAGAGACCTTATTACTCACAGAACCCAGGCCTAGGGACACAAATCCCAACATCCCAAGAACACCCAGCACTGCCCTAAGCCTAAAAAAGGTAGGAAAGGATCTCCATGCCCAGCTTTCAGCAAAACACAGACAACCCATGAGGCAAAATCCACCAAAACTGTAATCTGTGTCATCACACAGCAATGACAAATGGAACAGCCGAAACCTCCTGATACACAGCTGGCTAAGAGATGAGCTGACTAAGAGTCAGATAAAAACAATTCCTGCAACAACAGGAGACATAGTACCTTAGCTTACAGTCTACTAAGAGCTAAATTAGAGTAGCTTCTGAAATTTTTGGATACTCACAGCCCCCAGGCCCACAACTCACTAAGAACAGACCAGGAGCTGACCAAGATTGAACCAAAGAAGAAATGAGCAGATGCAAGTACAAGAATACAAATAATAATATAAAGATCAATAAGACACCACCAGAAGAAGCAGGTGGTCCAACACCATCAAGACCTGAGCATAACAATGAAGGGGAAACAGAAGGAAATTACCTTAAAGAAAAACTTTAGGAAGATAATGGTAGCTCTAAAAGAGAAAAAAAAAAAAAAACCACCTCGATTGGTTCCAGTTCCGGGAACGGGTGTTGTCTGCAGAGCTTGTACCCATGCACTCTGTAGCAGACAGAGATAAACTCTCACTGCCACGGTCCCCAAAGCTGCTGCTGAGGAAATTTGCATGGCTACCCACTTTCAACTGAGAAAACAGATAAGGACTGGGGACCCTAAAGGGCAGACTCAGACCCCGCCCAGAGGTGAGTAGGGGTCAGCAGGCCCAAGCTCCTGTATCCCTGCCAGGGAGAGTCAAGCTCCCGTCAGTTCTGGTTCTGGTTCTGGTTCCGGGACTGGGTGCTGTCTGCAGAGCGTGTACCCACACACTCTGTAGCAGACAGAGATAAACCCTCACTGCCATGGTCCCCCCAGCTGCTGCTGAGGGAATCTGCACGGCCACCACCCCGCCTCCAATTGGTCAAACAGAGAAAGATTGAAGAATGGAAATTCAGTCCCCTGCCCAGGGCAGAGGTAGAGATTGAGCAGACCTTTACCTCAGAGGTGACAGGAGGCATACAAGCCCGAGTGCCACAATTGACCAGGAGCCACCTAATCGTGAACCACTGAAGCCATGGGCAGACAACAGTGCAAAAATTCACATAATAATATAAAGAACAACAAGGTAACCACAGAAGAGAGTGACGATCTTACAAATACAAGATCTGAACTGAGCAATGAAGAGGAAAAAGAAGGAAGCAACACCAAAAATTCCTTTATGATGATCATCGAAGAACTCAAAGAAGATATGAAAAATAGCCTTAAAGAAATAGAAGAAAATATAAACAAAAAATTGGAAGAGATGAACAAATCTATGAAAGAAAAATGCCAGTAACTAAAAGCTGAAATAGAAGCAATAAAAAAGGCACAAAATAAGGCAAAGATGTAAATAGAAAATCTGAAGAAAAAAGCTAGAAGCACAGATACAAGCATAACAAACAGAGTTCAAGAGATGGAAGATAGAATCTCTGAAGTGGAAGACTCAGTAGCTCAAATAGATATATCAGTCAAAGAAAATACTAAAACTAAAAAAACCATAACTCAAAATGTTCAGGAAATCTGGGACACCATGAAAAGACCTAATTTGAGAATAATAGGAATAGAAGAAGGAGAAGAATACCAGCTCAAAGGCACAGATAATGTTTTCAATAAAATCATAGAAGAAAACTTCCTTAGCCTGAAGAAGGAAATGCCTATAAAGATACAAGAAGCTTACAGAACACCAAATAGATATGACTCCCCAAAAGAGTCAGCATGCCACATTATAATCAAGCCACAAAACATACAGAACAAAGAAAAAATTTTAAGAGCTGCAAAAGAAAAGGGCCAATTCACATATAAAGGCAGACCCATCAGAATAACGCCTGACTATTCAATGGAAACGATGAAAGCTAGAAGGGCTTGCTCAGAAGTTATACAGACACTAAAAGTACATGGCTGCCAAACTAGAATACTATACCCTGCAAAATTATCAATCACCACAGATGGAGTAAACAAGATATTTCATGACAAAGTCAGACTGAAAGAATATCTATCCACCAATCCAGCACTACAGAGAGTGTTAGAGGGAAAACTTCAACCTAAGGACCCCAGGTACACCCACGAAGTCACAAACAACCAATAATTCCACAGAAGAATCCTCCAGAGAAAGGAAATACAAACAAGGTACCACTAAAAATGGCAGGAAATATGAACCAATGGTCACTAATTTCCTTTAATATTAATGGACTCAACTCTCCTACAAAATGCCACACACTAACAAGATGGATACAACAACAGAAGCCATCCTTCTGTTGCCTACAAGAAACACACCTCAAATTCAAGCACAGACACAGGCTTAGAATAAAGGGTTAGGAAAAGATTTTCCAGTCAAACGGTCCTAAGAAACAAGCAGGGGTTGCAATCCTAATATCTAACAAAGTAGACTTTAAGCTAAAAGCAATTAAAAGGGACCAAGATGGTCACTACTTATTCATCACAGGAAAAATTGATCAAGAGGAGATTTCAATACTGAATATTTATGCCCCTATTATAAGGGGACCTAATTATGTAAAAGAAACACTGCTAAAGCTCTAATCCCACATCACTTCTTACACCCTAATATTGGGAGACTTCAATACCCCACTTTCAACCCTAGATAGGTCAACAAGACAGAGACTCAACAGAGAAATAAGGAATCTAAAACAGGTTATGATGCAAATGGATTTAATAGATATCTACAGAGCTTCCACCCAAAGGCAAAGGAATATACATATTTCTCAGCTCCTCATGGAACTTTCTCCAAAACTGACCACATAATTGAACATAAAGCAAATATCAACAGATACAAAAAAATGAAAATAATCCCTTGTAACATATGGGACTACCAGGGGCTAAAGTTAGAGTTCAACAACATCAAAAATCAAAGAAAGCCTACCAACTCATGGAAACTAAACATCACTCAGCTGAACCATTAACTTCAAGGAAGAAATTAAGAAAGAAATCAAAGTCTTCCTAGAATTTAATGAAAATGAATCCACAATGTATCCAAACTTGTGGGACACAATGAATGCAGTTTTAAGAGGAAAATTCATAGCGCTAGATGCCTACATGAAAAATCTAGAGAAATCCCACACTAGAGACCTAACAGCTCAGCTGAAAGCCTTAGAACAATTAGAAGCGAACTCACCTAGAAGGAGTAGATGGCAGGAAATAATCAAACTTAGAGCTGAAATCAATACAATTGAAACAAAAAGAACAATACAAAGAATCAACAAATCTAAGAGTTGGTTCTTTGAGAAAGTTAACAATATAGATAAGCCCTTAGCCAAACTAATCAAAAACAGAGAGTGTTCAAATCTACAAAATCAGAAATGAAAAGGGAGACATAACAACAGACCCCCAGGAAATACAGAGAATTATCAGATCACATTTTGAAAATCTGTATTCCACAAAAATGGAAAACCTAGAAGAAATGGACAGCTTTCTGTACAGGTACCACCTACCAAAATTAAATGAAGATCAGATTAATTACCTAAACAGTCTTATAACCCTTAAGGAAATTGAAGCTGTCAATAAAAATCTCCCCCAAAATAAAAGCCCTGGTCCAGATGGCTTAAGTGCCGAATTCTACCAGACATTCAAAGAAGAATTACTACCATTATTCCGCAAACTATATCACACAGTAGAAACTGAAGAAATACTGCCAAATTCCTTTTATGAGGCAACAACTACCCTAATACTCAAGGCACTCAAAGACATAACAAAGAAGGAGAATTACAAACCAATTTTCCTCATGAATATTGATGCTAAAATTCTCAATGAAATTTTAGCAAACCGTATACAACAATATATAAAAAATATCATCCTCCATGACCAAGTAGGCTTCATCCCAGATATGCAGGGATCATTCAACATATGAAAAACCATAAACATCATCCATTATATAAACAAACTAAAAGAAAATACCACATGGTCATATGCTTAGATGCTGAAAAAGCCTTTGGCAAAATCCAATACTCCTTTATGATAAAAACCCTGGAGTGATCAGGAATACAGGGAAAATATCTCAATATAACAAAGGTAATTTACAAGAAGCTGACAGCCAATTTAAATTTAATGGAAAAAAACTCAAAACAATCCCACTAAGATCAGGTACTAGACAAGGATGTCCTCTCTCCCCTTATCTATTCAATATAGTTCTTGAAGTTTTAGATAAAGCTAAAAGAGAACCAAATGAGATTAAGGGGAAACAAATTGGAAAAGAAGTGAAATCTCCTCTATTTGTAGATGATATGATTGTATACATAAGTAATCCACAAAATTCTACACCGTAACTTCTACAGCTGATAAACACCTTCAGCAATGTAGCAGGATACAAGATTAACTCAAAGAAATCAGTAGCCCTTCTATACACTAAAGATAGAAGGGCTGAAAAAGACATAAGGAAAACATCACCCCTCATAATAACTGCAAATTGCATTAAATTCCTTGGAGTAACTATAACCAAAGAAGTAACAGATCTATTTGACAAAAATTTTAAATCACTGAAGAAAGAAATTGAAGAGGACATCAGAAAACGGAAAGATCTCCGATGTTCCTGGATAGGGTGCATCAACATAGTAAAAATGGCAATTCTACCAAAAGCAATCTACATTTCCCATCACAATCTCAACACAATTTTTTACACAACTTGAAAAAACAATACTCAATTTCATTTGGAATAATAGAAAAGCCAGGATTGCCAAAACAATTTTGCTCAACAAAAGAACGTCAGAAGGCCTCACCATCCCTGACTTCAAGTTATACTATAGAGCTACAGTAATAAAAACAGCCTGGCACTGGCATAGAAACAGACTTGTGGATCAATGGAATTGAATTGACTACCCCTACATTAACCCAAAAACCTTTAAACATCTGAACTTTGAAAAGAGACTCAAAATATTCAATGGAAAAAAAGATAGTATCTTCCTTCAACAGATGATGTTGGCATAGCTGGATGGTAGTATATAGAAAAATGAAAATAGATCTAAGCCTGTTGCCCTGCACAAAACTCAAATCCAAGTGTATCAAAGACCTCAACATAAACCCAGCCACACTGAACTTGATAGAAAAGAAGTTGGGAAATACCCTCCAATGCATTGGCACAGGTGACCCCTTCCTACATATAACACTAGTAGCTCAGACCTTAAGAACAACAATCAATAAGTGGGACCTCCCTAACTGAGAAGCTTCTGTAAAGCCAAGAACACAATCAATAGGACAAAATGACAGCCAACAGAATTGGAAGATTTTCACCAATCCTAAAAGTGACAGAGGACTGATTTCTAAAATATATAGAGAACTCAAGAAACTAGAGCCCAAAACCTTGAATAACCCAATCAAAAAATGGGGTTCAGAACAAAAAAAGGAATTATCAGTAGAAGAATTACAAATGGCTGAAAGGCACTTGAAAAAGTGCTTAATATCTTCAGTCATCAGAGAAATGCAAATCAAAACAATTTTGAGATACTACCTTATACCTGTCAGACTGGCTAAAATAAAACACAAAGATGACAGCCTATGCTGGACAGGTTGTGAAACAAGGGGAACACTCCCACATTGTTGGTGAGAGTGTCAGCTTGTTCAGCCACTCTGGAGTGCAGTATGGCAGTTTCTCAAAAAACCTGGGAATCAATTTCCCCAAGGACCCAGCAATATCACTACTGGGCATATACCCTAAAGATGTGCATTCACACTCCAAAGGCATTAGCTCAACTATGTTCATAGCAGCATTATTCATAATAGCAAGAACCTGGAAATAACCTTGATGCCCCTCAACTGAGGAATGGATTAACAAAGTGTAGTACATCTACACAACAGAGTACTATTCAGCAGTAAGAAAGCATGATATCCTTTTAAATGTGCAGGCAAATGGATAGATTTGGAGAATATCCTCTTGATGGAGGTATTACAAACCCAGAAAGATAAGCAGGGATTGTACTCACTCATTATTGGGCTTTAAACAAAAAGCAAAGCATGCCCAAGCTGCAAACCACAACCACTGAACATCTTGGTATCTGAAACACCTTGGACTGGCACATTCCCTCCAAAGGAACACCTGACCTATTCTTGATGTTGGAGTGGGGAAAGTGGATCTACCTGGAGTGGATGCTGACCTAAGTCACCTTGGGACCTTGGAACCTCATGCCCTTTTTGGGGAGGAGATAAGGAGATGGGGAGAAGAGAGAGTGACTGGGAGGGGCAGTAGGGGGAAGGGATTTTGAACAAGGGGACACATGGATAAAAAATAAGCCTTTATTCATAATAAAAATAAAATTAAAAAAAAAAAAGAAATTGGTCTTTGCCCCCAGCTGAAATGTCTCTCTGCTTGCCCTGTTTGCTTGAGAAACAATGTGGCTGGGCTGGGTGGGTGAGATTGAAAGTAGGCAGGATGAAAGACCATGTAAAGTCCCTGTGAGGAAGCAGCTGCTATTCTGAGTCCTGCTAAAGAGCTTCAGAGTTTCCAATGAAATATAAACTTCCTAAAACCCCATCAGATCTAGTTTTAAAATTCTTCTTTTGTTTATGCCTCTAATAAACACAAGCATGGTGGAGATATGTGGTTCAGAGACACACAGACACATGCTAATGAGCTACAAACAAAAGAGAATTTTACAAATAATAATAATAATAGTAATAATAATAATAGCAATGGAATGGATATTATCAGAATCCCCCCCACCAAAACTAGAATAATTGTTTCCCTAAATTCTGTTACTTCTGCTTTCAAATGTTTGTCTCTGTATGAACCTAGTTGACTGAATTACCAACCAATTGTTTTTCCTTAAGACCTGCAGTCAGGTTTTTTCAAACAGGTTTTTAAAAATTGTTTTATTGGCTTGTAATATTTTCATATGATCACATTTCTAAAAATAATTATCTTAAAAAGGACAAAAATATTTTTAATTTGTTTTATTTTGCTTCTGAAATCAAAGTAGAAAACATATACTTTGAACAGAAAACTTAAAGTTCATAATTGTATTTTCTGTCAGGAAACCAATGTCCAGAGTCTTGTGTAGTTCTTAGTATAGTGGTCTCAGTCCTGTGGTGAAATGTTAAGGAGATGTCTTGTTTTATTCATGTTATTTGCTTAAAAGTTAGGAAGAATGCAAATCCATGCAGGATAATCCTCTTCATAATGTTTTAGGCTCTGGGGTTGTTGGAAGTATAGGGGTCTTAATTTGATTCATTTTTTTTCCTGCCAATTAGACAATTAAATGTCAGAAAAAATCTGGAGTATCAAGCCTACTGCGCTAAGAAGGTAAGTAGAAAAAATCTGGAGTTCGACAGCTGTAGAGAACTCTCAAGCTCTACAGACAGAATCTGTACTTGAAAAAAGGCATTTTTGTTTTGTTGGGATGAGGAAACCCATTTATGCTGCAGACACACAAAGAAAAAGATCCTCTGCAAAATAGAGGGGCTGGGGTGGGACTAGAAAAGCCAAAACCCCAGCCTCTTCTCAAGAGCTAAGGGACTTGAAGCCTATAAAGTTTTTCCCTCTCCTAATTTAATGTTGCTTAGTTTGATGGATGCTAGGATGGTTCATTGGCCCAGAAATGTTCTGTGACATGTCGTGAGCAGCCTTTGAAGCTGTTGAGCCAGTCCACCAACCTGCTGGCAGGAGACAAAGACAAAGTTTATAAAACTCTAGTTTTAAGCTACCAGCTTTTGTTCCAAATCAAGAAGGTGAGGAAGGTATTGGCCATTTTGAAAATTAACCACCTTCATTACCTAACTTGACTCCTCTCCCTATCTGCCTACCTTACAGGGAGGTTTTCTAACTCCTACTCTCTTGAGATGACTTAGCTGTTGGCACTATAGGCCTCATAACTAAGGCAAACTTGCTTTTTCTGGTTACTAATTCTGGATGGATCAATGAGGGACTGATGAACTCATCAGACATAAAATATAGCTATAGTGGCATGGTGACATAAACAGTTAGTCAGTTAACTTAGTTTCTAAAGTATTTTTAATTCCTTTATTAATTTATGAAAATATCTCAGCATCACCATCAAGAGTTAAGGTAAATATAAGTAGGATCAGCAAGAGGGCAGACCTGAAAAGTCATAGAGCATTCATCTGAGGACTTGGGAAGGCTGCTAGCTGGCTTGCACTTTGCAAGAGAGGAAAGTTTGTCTAAGGTGCTTAAACATTCTGTTTTAACTACATAATACCACAGTGTCTTCAACAGTAAACATTTCACCTTAGGAATCTGTCTAGTCATGTGGTGTAGACAGAATGGAAAGTCACCATTGATCTTAACAAAGCTGGTGTCTGCCTGTTACACAAGAGGGAACAGGGCAGAATAAATGGTTTAGTTTTAAAATAGTAGTAGCTAATTACTGAATTTTTTTGGAGCCATTTTAAGGACTTAGATAAATTATTCCAACTTGTGGATGAAGCATGTCATGGTTACAGAGCATCAGAACTAGAAAGAACATACACATCTTTATCGATAGAAAAGAGATTTATCAAGGATACTTTTGGGTGTAGGGAGATGAATCACTCTCTGAGCATGTATGAGAATCTGCATTTGAAACCCCAGAACCTATTTAAAAGCTACATGTCACTCAAGTGTTCTAGAACTCCTATAGGAAGGTGGAAATTGGAGACAAGAAAATTCCAGGAAGCTAGAAGGCCAGCTGGTCTGGCATGTCTAGAGGAACAGCAAGGATCCTCTGTCTCAAGGAATGTGGAAGATGGGGACTGACACCTGAGATTGTCCTGTGACTGCCACACATATGCCATGGCATGCCTATGTATGCAATATAAACCCACTCACACATATTGCATGCATACACATTATATATATATACATATATATATATATATACACACACACACACATCATAATGCATATCACACATGATGATTTCTTCACCTTTTTTGGAAAACACTCCTATAAAGATTTTTCAGTCTACAAAATGATTCATTTTTCATTGTTTTTCTTTGTTCACTGTAATATTTTTGCAAATGTGCATACTGTTATACAATCAATACAGGGCACTGATAAAAGGTATGGATACAGAAAGATGACATAAAGTGAAATTAAGATTGGATTATGAATATGAAGGAAAAGCAGAGGGTTAATAAACATACTACCTTTTGCTTTCTCCCTGTCTTAATTTTATTAGGAAACCCATAAGACTCTAATTCTTTCTTGGTCCTTGAATATTTTTGTTTGGTTACCATTACCACTCTCACTAAAGATAAAGCCTTGCTGTTTTTCTCTGGATCACAGCAAACATTTCACAATCAGTTCACTTGATAAACATGCTTGATGTTGGCTTACTTTTAAATATTTCAAAACAGTAATAAGGCTGCCAAGATTAAGACTTACCATCATTCAAGGAGCATGTACGTATCTATGTGCTTACCACTCTTATTCAGACTCTCTTTGTCCTTCAACACACAGACCATTTTATGTCATATAGGTTTTAGCATCAGCAGAGACTGAGAAGCTTGTAGCAAGAAAGTGAGATGTAGTAGGGTTATGGTACATTGTAAATATTTGCCCTTCCTACTGGTTTAATAAAAAGATGATTGGCCAGAGACAGACAGGAAGTGTTGATAGGGACACCAGACTAAGAAAACTTTGGGAACATCTCAGAGCAGAGCAGAGATGTGGCAGAGATGCCAGGAGATACAGAGGAAAGAAGTTGAAATGCTGCTGAGAAAAGACACCAAGCCAAATGGCTGAATAATATAAGAATCATGGTTTGAATTAAGATGAAAGAGCTAGCTAGCAATATGCCTGAGACATAGGCCAAGCAGGATAAAATTAATATAAGTATCTGTGTGTTTCTTTGGGACTTTAAGATTGCTGGTCCAGATAATTGGTGACATCAAGGTTGAACCAAGAGACTAGGTGGCCAGAAGCCTCTTTCAACACTGAGAATCTTTTCACCTTTGAGACAGGAAGGCTGTATGAATTGACCTCACTTGAATTTCTAGTACCTACTGATGGTACAGGTACCTTGTTTGATAGGTATTTAAAAACCTCTGGTTAATGGATAATTTTTTCTTTATTGTTTTTGAAAATCAATATCAAACTTTATATAAAAAAGTAAAACATTCAGAATAGCTAAAAACAAAAAACTATCCCATATAGAAATAAAACTTTTCTTTTCTCTAAAATACATGAAACAAAAAAATAAAATCTAAAGCTCCTCAAGCCAGGTTAGGCTCAGTAGGTCTAGAAGATAGCACAGTAGTTCACAGCTAATCCCAACGGATGCACTATGGCCACCACAAATTTTTGCTAAGCAATCCTTCTACAGTCAAACCAGAAGTTTGTGTGTGTGTGTGTGTGTGTGTGTGTGTGTGTGTGTGTGTTTTAAATCACTTTATTCACCCATCATCTTTCAATGAAAAAAAGGATGCTTTTGCTTAAAGTCCTAATGAGTGAGTACATCCCCTGCTTATCTTTTCTGGGTTTGCAAGACCTTGATCAGGAGGATATTCTCCAAATTCTGCCATTTTCCTGTGTATTTTAGGATGTCATTTTTTCTTACTGCTGAGTAGTACTCCATTGTGTAGATGTATCACAGTTTGTTAATCCATTCTTCAGTTGAGGATATCTAGGTTGTTTCCAGGTTCTTGCTTTCATGAATAGTGCTACTATGAACATAGTTCAATTAATGCTTTTGGGGTGCAAATATGCATCTTCAGAGTATATGCCCAATAGTGGTATTGCTGGAAACTGAGAAGTTTCTGTAAGGCTAAGGACACAGTCATTAAAACAAAATGACAGCCTGAACAATGTAACAATATCTTCACCAACCCTAAAAGTGACAGAGAACTGATCTCAAAAATATATAGAGAACTCCAGAAACTAGAGCCCAAACCCCTGAATAACCAAATTAAAAATTGGGGTTCAGAGCTAAAAAGGAAATTCTCAGCACAAGAATTACAAATGGCTGAAATACACTTGAAAAAATGCTCAACACCTTTAGCCATCAGAGAAATGCAAATCAAAACAATTTTGAGATACCATCTTACACCTGTCAAAATGGCTAAGATCAAAAACACAGATGACAACCTATGCTGGAGAGGTTGCAGAGCAAGGGGAACTCTCCTCCATTGTTGGTGGGAATGTAAACTTGTTCAGCCACTCTGGAATGCAGTAAGGTGGTTTTTCAGAAAACTGGGAATCACTCTCCCCAACGGATAAATATTTAAAAGATGGAAACTTTAATTTTATTATAGCCCAGATAGTTTACTTTCAGAACTTTTGATGTGTGATGGACATAGAGATTTAGTTTAATATCACTCCCACCCCAGCTGCTATTATACCATCTTCTAATGAGTTTGGATGTCTTGGACATTGTGACTAATTTTGAGTTCTCCAATGCAACAGAACCAACAGGACAGAGACGTTGGTTAGAGGATTTGAGATGTGGTGAATCTAGCTGTGGATAATGTGTGTTGGGAGCTGCGATCGAGCCACAGCCTGAAATGGCGCGGGCTTCCGCCCTCCGCCCTCCCGATGGTGAGCGCTCCCTAGGGAACAACTCCTTATTTGGTGTGAGGTGATCGATCACGCAAGTGAGCGTCTGCATGCATGGCTCAATGGGCAGAATCTACGTGGCAGGGAGTGAGTGGATCACTGGAGAGCTTTTAAGCCGAGAGCAGGGGGAAGGGAAGAGGAGAAGGAGAGAAGAAAGAAGAGTGTACACGCTGAATAAAGGACCTGGTCAGTTGCTGCAGAAGAATCTGGTGTTGCGTTTTCCTTGCCGGTGAGGTGGGCGCAACAAATGTGGTCTGCTACTCTCTGCGGGTGTGCATATCTGTGTACTATGCAGATACTCAGGGAAGTTGGTTGTGTAGTTTGAGGCCTGCAAGTCAGACAGCCAGTGTCAAGAGATTATTGTATGGCTTTGCAGGTCAGAGAGTGCACAGTGATAGAGACAGAAGATTATCAATGTTGTAGGCAGCATTCATGTGAACTTTTCACTTTATGTATGATTAAAAACCTTTAACTTTATACACAAAGCTCTTAATTTACCGAGTGAAGCCCACCCATACCAGTGAGGATTACTGAGTTCACAAAATAAATTGGTGGTCTCTTCCTGAAAAATTTTCAAGTCACACTTAGCTATGGTGTAGTCAGTTCTCTGGCTAGTCAGCAATCAGGTCAAGCTGACATATGGAATGAAGCACTGAATAGATAGTAAGTGTACCGCACAAATAACTTAACTCCTTGAACTATTTAATGAATTAACTTAATTTGGAGCTGGAGATGAGCACTGCTGTAAAATGCTGGATGTGGTCATGTGTTTACTATAGCCCAAGCCCTGGGGTAGACACGAAGATTCCTGAGGCTTCATGGCTATCAGCCATTTAGAGTTCAGTGAGAGACACTGTTTCAGAGGAATAGGCAGAGTTGATGGAGCAGGGCACAGATGTTCATTTCTAGTTTGTGTATGTGTATACACAGCATACATATACTACACACATAAACATACACACAAGCTTTTATTTATGAGATTCTAGGTTGTAAAACATGCATAAATGTGCAGTTGAAAACCTTTTTCTCTGGGGTTGACAGGTATCTCTCTTCTTTTAAGCTTCACTTGCTTTATGGAAGCACCATTCTTTCATTATTTGAGTTGTGAAAAGGACAATTTTTTTTCATTAGATTCTGTCCTACAGAATTAATATAGACACTGAATGTGAGCACTGCTTATGAAGTTCTAGTTTCTGCTGTGCATACTAATGGTATGTTACCATTTCATCTTTACAGAGAGTGCTCTGTCAATTTCTTAACTGACCTTCCATGTGCTTCAAAATGAGAAGTAAGAAACACAGACAAATCTATGTCTTTTATATCAAACAGAAAAGTCTATTGTGGAGAAGAAAGATTTACCTTGAACTTTTCAATGTCATTTATTCAAACTGACTTTTAATTTTTTAATGTTGAATCTTGTTATTTTGGCCAAAGGTAATTTGTATCTAAAAATTAGCACTGAAAAACATTTTGGCCTTAGTGAACTTATAGATTTTTCTTTTCAGTTCTGTGTATGCATGAGTGTAGGTGTGTCTACCTGCAGTGCTAGGTTTTCTGGAACTGGAGATATAGATGGTTGTAGGCCATCCAACAAGAGTGTTGGGAACTGAGCCTGGCTTCTGTGGAAGCATGACACATGCTCTTAACCACATAACCACCTTTGCAGCCTTGAGCTGATAGCTTTGATTTTACTTTTCTAATGATTTGCTTGGCCTTTATTTTTCTATTAGAAAACCTTTAATTTTCACCCACATGTTTATAAGCTCTGCTCATGTTGAGTGTCCATCTTTTGATACTGTTGTCAGAGTAATGATAATAACAGTTGCAGAAATGGAGAAGAGGTGGAGACCCTTGGAGGATAAGTTATTTTTCAGGACTTGAGTTTAATAGATACAGTATTACATACACACTTCAGTCTAGTCTTCTCAATTTCTTAGTGACACTCTTCTCAGCTGGTACAATTGTGGGAGGAGAAGATAACCAAACATTGCACACAGAGGCAAGAGAAACACTTCAGGTGTTCTCTATCAGTCTCTACCTTATTCTCTTGGTAAAGGGTCTCTCTTTGAATCTGGAGTTAGGCTTATAACCAATAGCTCCCAATGATTCTCCTGTCTGTCCTCCCCTACTCAGCACCAGGGTTTCAGTGAATCTGGAATCATGCTTGGAGCCCACAACTAGTGTAGAGAAAGAGTTATATGATCAAACCCATAACTGTGATATACAAGGTAATCTGGTTGTGGAGGAGTGACTGCACCACGCGATCCTCCTTCCACTTGAATTGTGTTGTCAGGTCATAATTCTATTCTGTTGAGAGCCAAGAACTGTTTCACTGGAGTTACACTCTATGCCACTGTCACCCACTCCAG
Source organism: Sigmodon hispidus (assembly GCA_004025045.1). NCBI lineage: Eukaryota > Metazoa > Chordata > Mammalia > Rodentia > Cricetidae > Sigmodon > Sigmodon hispidus. The sequence continues at coordinate 55,406 of PVIH01008823.1, read as the reverse complement.
CTGCCACTGCCTCAGCCCACATAGAGTTTCAGGAAAGAGTGACCTCTGTCATTGAGGCCCACGTAGCTGTGGCTTACCCATGACATTTGTCATTCTTGGTACTTACTGTGGTGTCTCTAATCTTCTCCACAGCTAGGCTCAGAATGGCTTTGTGAGCCACAGACCTACATCAATCAGTAATCAAGAAAATGCCCCAAAGGCTTGCCAATCTCATGGGGTCATTTTCTCAGTGGAGGGAGGTTTTCTCTTTCCAGATCAACTAAAACATACTGACAAAGTTTTAAGATATTTGGAGTTTAAGGAAAACCTGGGCAGATGTCATAGTGAGTATTTAAGGACATGATGAGGTAGAAGCCGGAAGACAGCAGGGACTAGAGAGACTGACTGGACTGTAGCTCTGATTGCTGGGAGGATAAAACACCCAAAGAGAGGGTAAGCCAGCACACAAACAGTGGCCTTGCTCTTTTGGTTTTATTTTTTACTTCGCTATGAATTTTATCTTTCAACTTTTTTCTAAATCTCAACCAATAGAATTAGGATCCTCAAGTCACTCAAGATCTCCTGGTTCAGATCTACTTAGAACAAGAAGCCAGATATAACATATTTAGGTGTGGTAAAATACTTCCACTTTGAATTAACTCCTTGCCTTCTGGAATTGGAAGAAAGGCAACACCTAAATTCTTCTGAAAGGATGGCCTGGATAAATGGAGACGTGGATTGTTAGGATTTTGTGCATATTTTGGCATGATTCGTGTTTGCCCAATTATCTGGCTGTGAATTTCTAAGGATGCATGTGGGACTGTGAGAACGGCAGTAGTGCAGGAGACTTTTAACACTGTTTCTATGTAAAAAAAAAAATTGTCAGATGAATATGGCTATGATTAACAGAAAGGTTATGATTATAATAGCAGAGAAGGCAAGAAGAAAGAAGAGAGAAATGGGGAGCTCCCAAGAGAAGACAAAGGGAGAGAGAGATACATTTGGGAAGCTTGCTTTAAGTGGGGCTGATGTCAGAGCTCAGAGGGCATGGCTCAGTGGCCAGCTCTAAACTCTAACATGGATAAATGGCTAAAGACCCAGTGCAGGGCCCTGAACAGCTAAGGAGACTGAGAAAATTTTCAGATTGAACAAAAAATGGAATGTGTCTTTACCTTTTGGCACTGTTTCTTAGTCTTGTAATGAACAAATCTCAGAGCACCTTGCCCATAGGTTTATTTGAGCATAGCATAGAACTGCTTCTAGCCAATCTAGCTAGAAGCCAATTAGGAATTCATATTCATGCAATGTAAAGATGATAGAGCCTTGGAGCTGGTACCCTGGCCCCTGCTTAGACTATGGGTGTATCAGTGTCTGAAATGACTGAAGTCTTCTGTGATGAGAAGTAATCATCTCCTTATGTGTGGCCTTTAACAACTAGTAATAATTTAAATTTATTAAAATTAAACAATACTGAAAAATTTAGTTTGTTGGTCATGCTAGCTTCTTTTCAAGTTCATGGAAGAAACCTTCTGGTGCCCATATAAACTATATTGGGCAGTACATTTCCATCATAATAAAAAATTCTATTAGAAAGCACTCATGGAGAGGAACTAGCTTTAGTTAGGCTCAATGGCAGACAGTGACCTGAAAGGCACTGTTATGTACAAGGACTGAAATAAGGACAGTGATTAAATGAGAACCCATCAGAGACCTCAGGTATGAGAAGAAGAAAAATTTACTTCTTAGGGTTTTTGCCCAGATGGGATACACATAATTTCCTGGGGCTGACCTAAATTTTTGCAGACAAAAACCCACAATGATTGATTAAGTTCTATTTTATATATCTCTTGTTTTAATTTTGAATTGATTTTTTTTATTAGAAGTGATTTCTAATTACTGTGTTATATTCTCATCTAACCTATAAATGCTGTACATTTTATTTATTTGTTTATTTTCATGGGTAATATGAAAATAAATAGACATGCATAATGTGCCTTTCCTCCATTGCTGTCCACCTTTATTTTCTGAGACCCAGAGTCTCTCACTAAACCTGAAGCTCATCAGTTTGACTGGCTGACTGCCAGTGAATTTCAGGGATCTCCCTGTCTGTGCTCTCCCAGCACTGGAGTGACACTTTGTGCCTTTACTCCTCCTGGCTTTTAACATGGTTCTGGGATCCTGAACTTAGGTCCTCCAATCTTGTGTGTCACACTCTTACTAAATGACTCATCTTAGCTCCTACAAGTGTATTTAAATGAAGTAGAGGAAAAACTATTTTAAGTTCCAAGAAGTTCCTAGACACTAACAATTTTTGACATCTTTATCTATTTGATACATTTACATTTGTTGCAGAATTTTGGATGTGTGAGAGCAGTCCTATCAACTCCTCTTTTTTTTCCCCCACAAGATCTTACAGTACAGATGAAAAGACTGAGTTAAGATAAAGTAATGAGGAATATTATAGTAGTTGGTCACTCTTATTTAAATCAGAAAAAGAAATTCAAGCACCAGTGTTCAAATCCTCAAGTCATATTCTGGGTATAGTCTTAGGATGCTCTGATTCTGTTGTGGTTTTGAACTGGCACAGCTTCTGCTTGTGCATTTCTGATGTCTTTATGGGGGTCTGAATCTAAAGCTTGTTAGAGATAGATTAACACTAGTGTTTGGGGGATTATGGGCCGATCACGAAGGGACTGGATTTTAAAGAAGTGCACAGATATATTTCAGTTGTCTTCTGTTTCTGTGGCCCAGGAAAGCAAAACAAAAGATCAGTAACTGACTCTGTTGAAACTGAATTACAGAAATGATGTGAGCATGACCTTGAAGGGCTGGAGTCATGTGTCCTCTTTAGCAGATTTCTCATGAGGAACTAATTTTATTAGGGTAAAACATTTGAATGTGTCTATTTAGCATGATGTTGAGTTAGAAGAGAGAAAGGACATTTGCAAAACCAGTGTTAGTGTATCTTAGAAAGTGTTTTTAAAATAAAAATTAGGGTAAGCAACAGAGCTTTATAGAGCAACTGGAAGAGTAGCTGAATTTAAAATACGTCAAAGTCAATTAAGAAAGAACCAATAAAATGCACATGCCTGATGTGTTCTCACAGAAAAAAAAATGCAGCCCCAGAAATCCAGAGCCCTGTTGTTAGGCTGGCTCCATGGTAATTACTAACTTTTCAAACTTAAAGTTATAAAAGTTCTCTACATTCTAGTCTGCTTTGTTGTAAATTAATGACGATTCCAGAGACCTCAAAGGCATTTCACAGTTAATAGAGAACATAAATAAAAATTCTTAGCAAGGAGAATTGCAGAACGTGGAGGAAGGAATGAAATGTGGCAAACGTATAATGAAACGGTGAGAAACTGAGGACATAGGTAGAGCTTGGCAGTGACTCAGCTCTTCTCGCTTCTCCCTGATTTTCAGTTTCCCTCAATTTTCTCAACTCTAGGATACCCATGCTCCCTCTCCAGAATACATTTACTTTTCTATAGGTTTTCCCCCCTGTTAATAGTTTGCCTCAGTTTTTTACTGCAAAGTCAGTGGGCTTTGCCACTTCTTTAGTTCTTGACTTAACTCTAACTGAAGCCTGTAATCTGAAGCCCCTCTCTGGAGCAACAAGGAGAGCTGAACAAAGGGACTTCAGGTGACAAGAGGTATGCCCATCTTAGAATGAACAGAAACTTACCTCATCACCTCTGGTCCCTTCTTTCTTCTCTTCCCACAGATCAGAGCAGAAGGACTTACTTCAACTTTTCCAAGTGTATGGCTATTTATTTATTTATCATGATCCACTCCTCATACAATGTGTGTGTGTTGCCATACATGTACTTTATTTTATTGTAAGACAGGGTGATTCACTGATTTGTGGGCTATCAAGCCAGGCGACTTGGTCACCGAGCCTCAGGACCTGCCTGTCTTCATTTCTGCAGTTTCCAGGCTCTGAACTCAGATCCTCATGCTTTTTCCAGACCAAGATGTCTTCTCAAGCTCAGCGGTATTTTAGTGAGTTAGTAACCAAGAGGGTACAACAATGCTGTCTGGTAGAAATGTGATAACAAATATAAACCCATGCATAATTTAGAAGTTTCAATTTATATGCAAGTATAGTTAAAGATTTTCTAGTAACCTCATGAAAGTTAAAAAAAAAGGTAACTTAATAATGTACTTAATTCAATATTTTCAAACAGTTTCTCTCCTTTCCTTTTTGTCCTCCTTTCTTCCAATTTTTCTGATCATAAAAAAGGGCCCAGAGAACCAAGGCAGCCTGTCCAACTTGCATTGCCTCAGGTGAAACTTGCCCTCAGTTCCTCTGATTCTTCAGTCCTTGTTCTCAGTTGGCTGTTCTGCTGCCATCACTGTTCTCAAGAGGAGATACTGGAGCTCAGACAAGCACAGCATGGTGGGAGGAAAAGAGAGTTCTCCAGGGTCAAAGCGAAATGCCTGACATCACTGTGCTGCAGTGTAGCCGCACTGGTTCAGTAAAATCTTGGCTTCTGAATCTTAAGAAAAAAGGATACTTGAAGTGTTGACTTGCTTAAAAGACCTTGCAGAAAACTTTCACTGTTTAAACCTTCTGTTGGTGTCTGACTCTTGCAGGGCACAGTACATAGAATCAATAAATATTTGTGAAGTCAATTTAAGCATTCAGTGAAGAGAACATTAGACTGGTAGAAATATTGGAGAACATTTAGTAAAGGTAATTCTGTTGAAGTACTTAGTTACTATTCTCTTTTCACAGAAGAGAACAGCAACTTGTCCATGACTCAACAGCTCCTGCTCTTGGGGAGGCCTGATCTGTATAAAATCCAGTGACTCTCTCTCTCTCTTTAACACACACACACCACAAATACACTACACACACACTCACCACACATATGTATCACACACACTATTTTATTTTCTCTTCTTAAAAGGAATTAAATCCAGGGACCTGAGGAAATGGCTTACTAAGTAATGTGCTTCTTGTGGAATTATGCAGACCTGAATTCAATTCCCAGAACCCAAGTTAAAAACTAGCCATGACAGTCCTATGTCTGGAGAGCATAGAAATTTCCATGGCTCTTGCTAGCCAGCTAGTTTAGCAGAGTAGCTTAGTCCCAGGTTGAGAGATGTCTCAAAAATAAGGTAGAGAATGATAAAGGAATATATTTGACATTGACCTCTTGTCTACACATTCATGTGAACATGTGCATATGCACCGAGAGAGAGAGGTAGAGAGGGAGAGAGAGAGAGAGAGAGAGAGAGAGAGAGAGAGAGAGAGAGAGAGAGAGAGAGAAGAGAAGTGGGTACATGGATAAGTACATATATATAAAAAGAGAAAAATGAAATTAAATCTGCATCTAAGCTATGTCAGGTAGACAGAGGGAATTTGCCACCTCAAGATAGGACAACTAATTTGGAAATGAGGGGGAGCATTTTTGTGCTATTGGAAGACTGTGTGCAAAGTAGCACTTTTCCAAGAAAATCATATTTTAAACACATCAGAACACTTGCCTGCATGACAAATAATAACCAAATAATCTTATATTTTTAGAGGATGATGATATCGATTAGTTCTCTTCTTTTAACTGATAAAAAGTTTAAAATTAACTGAACAGAGAAGTATGTGTGTGTGTGTGTGTGTATGTGTGTATGTATGCATGCATTTGTACATGCCTGTCAGTCTCAGGATTTATATGTGTATATGTTCTTACAAGCATTTGTAATTATGCTTTTTTTCTTGTTTACTTTTAGTCTCCCAGAATAAAGTCAGATGCTTCTTTGTGAGTCTGTTGGAACTATAGAATAAGACTAATATATAGTATCTGACTTTACCATGTCTTAATTCAGTGCTTTCTTTTTTTTCATTATTATTATTATTATTATTATTATTATTATTATTATTATTATAAACAAAGAAGTCACACTTTCTAACCTTGTATATCCTTATTCAAGGTCCCTTCCCCCTCCCACCACATCAGGTCATTCTTTCTTCTTTCTTCTTTCTTTCTAAGACCCTCTAACTTTGAAAGTTTAAAGGAGGAAGAGAAAAGAAGAAAACAACACTTGTTTATTAGATAAGATTGCTTTCTATAAGTCCTGGGGTACTGAAGCAAATTACAAGATTAGTTCACTTAGTCTTCTGTTTTTTGTTTGTTTGTTTTGTTTTGTTTTTTGTTTTGTTTTTTTTTTCTTTTTTATTATGAATAAAGTCTCATCTTTTATCCATGCATCCCCTTGTTCAGACTCCCTTCCTCCTCCCACCCCCTTGCAGTCACTCTCTCTTCTCCCTATCCCTTTATCTCCTCCCCAGCAAGGGCAGGAGGTCCCAAGGTCCCAATATGGCTTAGTTCAGCATCCACTCCTTGCAGATCCAGTTTCCTCACACCAACATCAAGACTGGGTCAGGTGTTCCTCTGGAGGGAGTGGGCTCCAAGGTGCCAGTCCAAGGTGTTTCAGATTTCAAGCTGTTCAGTGGTTGTGTTTGGCTGCTAGGACATTCTTTGCTTTTTGTTTAAAGGCCACTAATGAGTCAGTACATCCCCTGTTTATCTTTCTAGGATTGTGATACCTTGCTCAGGAGGATATTCTCCAAATCCATCCATTTGCCTACAAATTTTAGGATATCATTTTTTTTCTTATTGCTGTGTAGTACTCCATTGTGTAGATGTACCACAGTTTGTTAATTCATTCTTCAGGTTGAGGGGCATCTGGGTTGTTTCCAGGTTCTTGCTATTATGAATAATGCTGCTATGAACATAGTTGAGCTAATGCCTTTGGAGTGTGAATGTGTGTCTTTAGGGTATATGCCCAGTAGTGATATTGCTGGATCCTTGGGGAGATTGATTCCCAGTTTCCTGAGAAACCTACATACTGCATTCCAGAGTGACTGAACAAGCTTACCCTCCCACCAACAATTGAAGAGTGTTCCCCTTGCTCCACAACCTCTCCAGCATAGGCTGTCATCTTTGTTTTTTTATCTTAGCCATTCTGATAGGCTTTCATTTGTGTTTTTGGTCTTAGCCATTCTGACAGGTGTCCGGTGGTATCTCAAAGTTGTTTTGATTTGTATTTCTCTGATGGCTAAAGATATTGAGCACTTTTTCAAGTGCCTTTCAACCATTTGTAATTCTTCCTCTGAGAATTCCCTTTTTAGTTCTGAACTCCATTTTTTGATATGGTTTTCTTGGAAAAGTGCTACTTTGCTCAAAACAATCCCATTGTATCACAATGTCTATTTATTTGAACAGGATACATAATTTAAACAGAATTTGTTTTATATTGATGTGTGAGAATGATTTTTTGAGTGTCAATAATTTTCAAATGCAGTTTGCTTCAGGCCATCACTGCCCAAACCTAGTGGGTAACAACATTTTAACTAATGTTTACACCTAAAAATGAGGTTCTGGAATGCTTGTTTGATAATTCTTCCACTAGTCATAGAATACCTATCCATTTTAGTAGAATTGTTCTAGAATATTATAAAGATAAAGCTCTCTGTCCTCCTAAAGATTATATTCCATATGATCATGTCGTTAACATACATTCAATTATGTACCTTCTTTTGGAAAAAAAAATTGACTTAAGCCCAGATATTTTAAACCAAATACTTGCAATTTTTACTATACTTTTAATTTCATAAAAAAAATCTATTTAAACCAGGAAGGGACTTGCACGAACCTCAGTGGGTGTCTTATTAATATTAGCAAACATCAGGATAAATCATGTGTATTTTAAATAAGATTCTTTTATGGGGCTATAGAAATAATTTACTTTGTAAATAAAAGCATTGCACCAAGAAAAAAAAAGAACTCTGTGTTTCTTGAGAGTATTGTTATAAAGAGATAGAAATGCAATTATTTTGGTTTGTTTTTGTGCTTTGGTACTTTCAGAACTCCCTATAAACTCCTCCCTGGAGGAATACACTGCACTTGGCTTGCCAGAGTAAATCAGGCTGTGACAACTTGATGAGATGTCTGGGCTTGTAGATGTCAGAAAGAGCTCAGGTGCTGAGGCAAGATATTCATGTATTTTGAGTCTTTGGAGGGACACTTTCTTCCTTCTTCTCTCTCACTGGAACCTGAACATCTTCAGCTGCTGACCCTGGATAATTGTCAAATTAGTTACTTCTGTCCTGACTCACTGCTTGGCTCCAGACTGCTAGAGGCTCAACAGTGAACAGGGTTCATATTTGTGAGTATATTTGCAGAATTAAGGATGGGTCACAGGGCTGTGGAGTAATAGCTACACTGTGAAGTATGATAAAATCAGGACACCATGTAACTTAGCTTAGTGCAGTGGTATTGGTATGAGAATTGTGGTGGAAGAAAATATCCTCAGAAAAAAAGAGAACAAGATAAAATACCTTGATTTTTTTTTAAGAGATATGGATTTTTTTTTAGACAGATTGTTAAATAGGCTTTCCTTCTTCATTGGGGGCTGATAATGAGAGCTAACAGAATATTAAAGTTATTTTAGGTTCCTGTGTCTCCCAGGTCACATAAACCTTCTGCTATGCATATTAATCTATCTCAGCCTTTCTGTCAGTTGCTACCTAAGTAGGGCAATTGATTTAGTGTGTAACTTCCCCCCATCTCACCATTTAATTAAGAAGCAAAACCTAATTTCCAGAATTTGCAATGTAGATCAATCCAAGATTTTCTATTTCACAGATGTAGCACCAAAGTTTATAATTAATAAATGGTAAATCTAATGGCCGTTTCCTCAGAAATAAAAAGCACAAAGAAAAAGAAAAGTAGTATCTTCTTCTTTTCTCATTTTTCCTCTATGTGGGGATGCCTGAACATGCCCATGTATGCATTCATGGAGTGCATGGAACTAAATGAAGAATTTTGCATCACAGACTGAAAATAAGAGCTGGCTTACACTCAACTCTGCTTACGTTCTCTTTTTTAGAAGCATACCTGCCTCATCTACAAATTTTTCATAAAGAAAATCCTCAGATGTGATTAAATCTCTGTAAATAGAAACAGTATAATGCAGTTCTAGAATGAATCCATTAGTGACTGTTGTGTTTCTCCAGCAGCAAACACTATCCTAGATGATTCCTAGAAGGACCTTGTCAGGAACTTATTCTGGTTGTTATTATTTCAACTGGTAATGTTCTCTACATAATGATGACAGCAGAGTGTTGATATTTAACCTATTAGGCTAGATTACTAAATATTTGACCAACAGCAAATTAGTTGGCTTTTTCAGACCTTAGTTCCTTCTTATGTAACATGGGAATAATTTTACCTTTATCAAAGTATTCATTGTTGTTATTGTTAATTGATTAATTAACTAATTAATCTGGAGACAAAGTCTTGCTATGTATGCCCCAGTCTCCCAAGTGCTAAGATTGCAGGCCTATAATACTACTAAGCTCAGCCTGGTAAGATTCTTATAAAGACTAGATGAGATAGTCAAGAATTAACTATCACTATGGTTACAGTTAATATAAACAAATATTTTAGATGTGTTCTAGTAAATTCTAACCACCTCTTGTCTATTATTTTATGCCAACATTAGGTACTTAAACCTAACTAGTAAATACCTAAGAGAGAAAAAGAAACACTACCAAACAAGCCTGTTTCTAGCTACATTTGTCTTTGAGCAAAACTGTAAAGGTGCACTCCATTCTCTTCTCTTTTGATAAAAGCAAAGCATGTTCACTGCAAGTGACTATTAGAGGGCCCATTTCTGTAGAACCTGTTCTGTGGAAAAGGCACTCAAAACTCATTCACACTAAAATGGCTTAATATTTTCTGTAGTGAGAAATGGCAGTAGAGCCCCTAATAAATCATCACATTGGGTCTGGAACCTTAGAAATTTTGAAGCAGATGTTTTCTTAACATCCTGTAAATACTCCAATCATCTCAAATTGCTGTGCTTTCACCTTTGTGCAGAATTTGGAAATGTGCCCATTGAGTAATAGTCCTGTCTAATCTGCTTGACATTTATTGGTTCTCAAAAAGAAGCAAGGTTAGAAGATGTAGAGGAGCACATTCTAAATAAATCAGAAAGAGAAAGCGTGCTGAATCTCAGGGGAAAATTACAGTGTTCAAATCATTTATATACTGGTGATTACCGTCTCACCTAGGTCCTCCAGATGCCACACAAGAGCCTATGAAGCTAGAGAAGCCATTCATCAGCCTGAGGCCTGAGGCCTCAGATCGCCACAATGAGACTCACTAGTAAGGTAGAAATAGGAATGTGTTAAGAAGGGGATGTGCAGGCCTGAAGATCTTTTGGGACCATTTATACTCTGAATTAGTTGAAGAGAGCTCTAAGAAATTACATCTGTAGCTGCCTCAATTTTCTAGCAAGAAAATATCTGCATATCTGTGTGCATGTATGTGTGTGCATGTGTGTGTGTGTGAGAAAGATTGTGATTTCTATATTTTTGAAAGGACCAAGACTTCTGTTTCAGACCTTATCTAACTGAAATATCAATTAAAACATTCATAAAGTGAGCTGATGGATTAGAGGTTAAAGGCACATGCTGCTCTTTCAGGGGCCTTTAGTTTGGTTCTCATCATCTATATGAGGCAGCAGCAGGGGACCAGACACCTACTTCTGGCCTCCAAAGGCACCTGTATGCACTTGTATATATAGATGTGAGTTCTCCAAGACACACACACACACACACACACACACACACACACACACACACACACACACAAATAACAATAATAATGTTACAAAAATTCTCATAAAAGGAGAAATAATGTTTGGTGAAGACAGCACAGAGTAGACTAGACTTTAATTCATATTCTGTGAAAAACTCTCAAAAGATTTAGAGATATTTAGAGTTCTTGGGACTTTGTGTGGGAACTTCTGGATAAATCAATTCTAATTGTATTTGAGTGCTGGAAAATTCTCTTCATACCAAAATGTTGAATTTAGGTAAATAATATAAAAGTTGTTATGCAGATAATTTGTGCAACAACTAATTACAGAAGTTTGCTGTCAGGTCTCATGAATCTGATTCACAATTTTCTTCATGCTGTGTATTAGACAAACAATTAGTTATTTTATAATATTTACTTATGTTAACTTGTTACAAGATGTTGTGGTATGTTCATTGTAGACATATGTCATGTATCTAATTTTTCTAAATTGAAACACTCCCTTCTATAGGAAAAGAAAAAGAAACTGGTAGAATTTACAAGGCTGAGGCAGCTTAGAAAATTACAAGATCAACAAGGAGCTTCCCTAAAGATACAATGGCAAGAGGAGACCTGTGCTGGGAAAGACTCATCTGCTGGAATGTTTGCAAGTTGGGTAAGAGACACCAGAGACAGAGCTTCTGGGAGTCCTCACCCAAACTGTGGTGGGATCATTTGTGATAATGTTGCAAGAGAGTCACACATGATTCTGTAAGAAGCCACAATAAACTTATTGCTTCACTAAAGAAGACTTAGAAAGACTGTTTCTTTGATCTGTTATCTGCGTCATATTTAAGAGAAACAGACATTTTCCCATGTCAAGAAAAGGCATTCAACACACAATTTATCAATACATTTATATATAATGAACTATCATGTATGTTATATAGTTGCATTATTTTTGGCAATGTTGGTGACTGAACCCAGAGATCTATACATGTTAGATGCACATTGAACTAATGGCCTTGTAGTTTTGACACACAAACCTGAAATCTGAACACAGCTCCTCATGACTTGCCTCCCACCTTCATTGTCATTAAAACAAATGGCCATGCTGTGGATGCTCATTTGAGGCACAAGCTCCATAGAACCCCTGAGATAGAAAATCCTCTCCAGAGACTGAGTCTGTCACCCAGACATTAGAAACAATAGGACAGATGCAAAAATCATATTTGCATAATCCACTAGGGTATAAGGGACTCAAAGAAGTCTTCGGATGAAGCAAAGACAGACAACAGTGGGAATGACCTATGCATGCCTTCCTTTCTAGAGGAGGACCGGACAGGGAGTAAATCTTACAATGCTTTAGGCACACTAGGCTAAAATTCCATTGCTGAGTGAGGGCTGAGTGCAAAACAAGTTCTCAGCAACTTGTAGTCAGAGCTTGGAATAGCAAGCATTGATGATCAGAACCTCCCATGTTCTCAGAGTACAAGACTGGCTGAAAGGAGAGACTTCTCCAGATCTAGCCAGCTCTAGCCAGAGCAGATGCACATAACTTCTGCACATTTCCCCTGCTCCCAGAAATTGTTTCTGATGTATCCAAGACTTAAGTCTCCCAATAAAGGAAAAAATCTTTCTTAAAAAAAAAAAAAAAGAATAAACTTGGATGAATTTGTTGTGAGTCAATCACACACAGTACCAGACTGGTGAGGAAGAGGGAAGTCTGTTTTGGTGGCCAAGGAGGATATTGGACTTTAAGATTTTATTATGTTTTACATATCTAGGAAGCAATAAATATATAACAAATTAACAGCTATAAAGAGATAATATAGTTATATAGTTATTAAGCCAAGGAACACTTATAAGTTGTGTACAAAAATAAAGAAATGTAAATAATGATCAGGAGAAAAAAGAGCATGTGCGGATCAGACCATATCTTAGATGTTATAATTCTCAAAACAACAACAACAACCCCAAACACAATGAAGGACTTTAACAATTCTGTTGTACCATTCCCAGCTAGTTATGGCAAACATGAACAAGAAGCTTGAATCAGTGGAGTGAGCTAGCAGAGCAGAGGAAACTATAGAAGCAAACAAATGAGCTGAAGAGATGGCTCAGCAGTGAAGAGTGCTTGCTGTTCTTCAGAGGAAAAAAAGACACACATCGGATCAGGCAGCTCACAACTCCAGCTCAAGACATTGGATTATCTCTTCAGGCTTCTGCAGGCACCAGCATAGACACACATACACATGAAGTTAAAAAAAATAAATCTTATAATAACTCTTTGAAAGTCTTGTATGTTAACTATACCATGTATTATTTCTGAGTTAGGTTTGCTTGTGTACCTTGACCCACATTTACAGACCATATTTCTCCTCTTTCATTTAGGATTTATGGTATTTGCATGCATATGTTCATATGTGTGAGTGTGGGCCTGAATGTGTCCTAGCATGGGCATGGAGGTCAGAGGATTACCAGGGCTTAGGTCCTCACCTTCTACCTTGCATAGGACAAGGTTCTCTGAAAACTAATGCAGTATATACCAGGCTAGCTGACCTTCACAGGGAATTCTGGTGACTCCACCAGCTATGTTGCTGTAGGAGTGCTGTAAACACATATGCATGCTACCATGGTGTCTGAGATTCAAACTCAAGTCCTTGGGTTGATATGGCAAGTGCTTTACCCTTGAGCCAACTCTCCAGCACCCAGAATAACTTTTGATTCAATACTATACATTGTCTGCTGATAAGCTTTAAAACAATTGCCTTAAGATACATTTTTTTAAATTAATGTGTGTGTTGGTATGTTTATAATAAATATTTTTGTGTTTTGAATCATAGTGAAGGTACTTGAAAATAATTTGGTCCTTTTGGATTTGGGCCTAGGAAACATTTAACTTAGAGTTGAGTTTACACTACAGAGGAGAGGCATTTCTTACTGTAAAGTAGGGGTGAGTAAGCATGCTTTTTTTTTCTCTACTGCAACAACTTTTAGCTCAGCAGATCACATGATCTCAGTCTTAACTATCAGTTCTGTCACTGGAGCACAAATGTAGCCACAGAAAAATATGGATACAGCTGTGTAGCTGTGTTCCATAAAACATTTTAAAAGTTTGTGGCAGTGGTGGATCTGACTGCTGACCATATGTACCCATGCTCTATGTTAGAAACTGTACGTTAGGAGGTGTTCTTTCCTGGTTGTGTTGAACAGTCACCATCACTGGCTCTGAGTGATTCCTGAGCTATGGTCCTACAAGTCATTTCATCAACTTTCTCATTGACATACTCACTTGTGTTTAACTGAATAGCTAAGGAGGATACTTTGCAAATGTCAAAGACATCTATCTGTGTATCTCTTTGTCTCTGTCTTTCTGTCTCACTGTCTCTGTGTCTGTTTCTCTCTCTCTTTCTTAATCAGCAGATATCCCTAGTCTTGTTGCACTCCTACTTGTATGAATTACATTTTTGTTGCCATGACAAATGCTTGGGAAAAGCAACCAAAGAAATGAAAAGTTCATTTTGGCTTACAGTTTGTAGAAACACAGCCTATCATGCCAGGAGTTTGAGGAGGCTGGTCTCACTGTGTTCACTGTTTGGAAGCTGAGAGAAATGATTGCTGGTATGCAGCTTGCTTTCTCCTTTATTTAGTTCAGTCCTAGCCCATGGGATGGTGTTGCTCACCTTCAGTCTGGGCCTCCCTTCCTTGACCAAACTTCTCTGGAAATCTCCTCAAAAGCAGGCCTAGAGAGGTCTCTTAGATGATTCCAAATTATGTCAAGTTAATGATGATTAATCATCACATACCTCTACCTTCTTTTTTTCTTTGCTCAGATGTCTGCCTAGAATTCTGGATTCCATTTCTTGGCACCATAGCATAGAATATTCTCCAGGAAGTATGTTGGAGAGCCCCAGAATTTAACTCTTCCATTCTTAGATCTTAGAAGTCAGTATCTCTTTCTGAGAGCTGGTATGTTCAGTTCCTTCATTTTAGTAGGCAGGATGATTGATTAATCTGGTCCTTATCTTTATTAGAATAAATAATATTAATATAATACACTGTATCCATAGACATTGTCTTAATTTTGCTTTCTGTTGCTGTGATAAAACACAAAGACAAAAATAACGTAAGGGAAAAGAGTTTCCTTGGTTTATGGTGCATGGATCATGGCAGGGAAACAGAGATGGTAGGAACATGAAGCAGTTGTCACACTCCACCCATGATCAGAAAGCTGAGAGGGTTGAACACATGCTAGTGCTCATCTTGTTTTTTCCATTTTTATATTCTCCATGATCCTTTGCTTAAGGAATGGTTTGCTAAGAGTTAAAAAGGATTTTCCCACATCACCTGAAATATCAAGATAATCACTGTCAGGTGTGCTCAGAGGTTCATTTCCCAAGTGCTTTACATTTTGTCAAGTTGATAACTAACATCATCACAGTCAATAAGTTACTTTTCAGAGTATAATCCTTTAAAAATAAAATTTCCTCTGTATGCAGTATGTTCCTTTAAAAATAAAATTTCCTCTGTATGCAGAAATGATCTCCATTGATATACGGCAGGCAAATTTAAACACCTGCAAAAATAATCTTTAGAAGGTTAAGGATTAAGTAAAGGTATTTAGAAAATTTGGGAAACATTGTGTCTGATCAAGGTTAGCATGGTACACTCTCAGAAAGTAATGGTAACTAAAGAAGCCAAAATATGGTCACTTGAGATACAAGTTGTCTGTCCGAAGCTATTAGAAATCTCAGTTTGTCACTATAATTTGTGACATCTGTCTCTAGTCCTTAGATTCCTGAGCTCTTGAATGTAGAGACATTAGACACTTTCTCTTCATTCCTGTTTCAATGTAGACACCTAACCCAAAGCATGGGTATGGTTTGATAGCATCCCAAAGTTAATCTATTTCCTGGTGGTTCTATATTCATATGCTGCCTATAATAATTGACATTTCATACCAGGGACACTCCAGCTCAGAAAGAACTCTTCCTTCAGCATTTACTTATGCCTTTTGATGTTCCCAAATGGGTTCCTCAAATGTACAGAATACATATAATAAATGATTATATTAATATAATACACTGTATCCATACCACAGTCAAAAGGCTCCCTACTATCTAGATAGGGAGACAAACTCATATAAAACAATTGAGAAAAACATAGTTATATATAATTAACTCCAGACTAATTATATATGAGATAAAAACTTTAAGCAGAAAATTACTTTAGGCTTCAGTAGTTAAGGCAAGCTTTCTCTTAAGAAGTATTATTTATCTTTGGTAAAATAATACATTTCAAATATAAGAAAATTCTTGCTATCTAGATCCAGATCCCCTCCCACCTATTATTTTAAAATGAATTAGTGACAAACATAAGTACCTGTTTTTATACAACAATTTTTAAAGCTCCTTGAGAGTATTCCTATCTTCTTTTTAAAGACTCATTTTGCTTTTTTATTTATATGTATATGTTTGTGTCTCTGTGTGTATATATACACATGAGTGCAGGTGGGTGAAGAGATTATCTGGAGCTGATTGACATGTGGTCATTAGCTGCCGAGGTGCTGCGTGCTAAACTCCAGACGTATTTACTTAATCTTTCAATGACTGAAAATCCTCTTAACAAAAGGATTTCTTTGTCCAAAAAGAAAAATCTGATATCATTATTATCATCATTATTTTTTTTACTAGAGTGAAAGAAGGAGGAGGAAGATGTGTTATATATAAAAGTAATTTTTGACTGTTTAGGTTCTTTGAAGCTAAAGAGAGGGTGCCCATGAACTAGTCTTTATTTTTTCCAACATGGGCATTTATTAAGGAGACATATTTAGCTGTGTGGTCCTGATCAGCGTACACTAGAAAAGATTACAATATCTTCACTCGGGATATTTTTACTCAAGTCTGTGCCTATATACACATAAAGTTGGCATAAATTAAATGTATTGAAAATAAATTATGATACATTTATTTTAAAACAAATCTTTTGTATGCCTATAATATTTCCACATTTTTAGGAAATGAAGCAAATTCGCAAACT
This sequence comes from Sigmodon hispidus, assembly GCA_004025045.1. Lineage (NCBI taxonomy): Eukaryota > Metazoa > Chordata > Mammalia > Rodentia > Cricetidae > Sigmodon > Sigmodon hispidus. The sequence continues at coordinate 38,796 of PVIH01008823.1, read as the reverse complement.
AGTGGGAAATATATATTTATTTTTACATAAACAATTAGCTCTTGACTGAATTTCTGATGCTGCAGAACACACAGCATCTTCATTGTTTTTCAGGATTGACCCAAGTTTTGATTTTTATAGTCATCAGTGAGAATGCTGTTAGACATAAGCATTTCAGAATATATTTTAGGGGTGTTTCAGGAATTGTTGGCTATTCTATCCTAATCTAAAGCCAAAATTCACTGAACAACATTTCTAGCTTGTTTTCTTCCTCTCTCCCTCCCTCCCTCCTTCTTTCCTTCCTGTTGTGAAACATAAGTTGGCAACTCAAATAGCAATTTTTAAAACCAAGCAAACACAATTCGCTATTGTGATGTATTTATTTGAAGAACAACAATGAGAACATCTTAGAAGTCTCATTTTCTGTGATTGCAGCATCTATTGGCTTCAAAAGAATAAGGTACAATAGCCACTAAGTTGAGGCAAGGGATGTGGGCAGTATCCACGGGTATTGTGTGGTGTACTGTCTGTCATGCATGCCTTGTATGTACATAAACAAAGCTGCTGTGAAGACACAGAATGCTACATGGACCAGCACTCCTAGAAACACCTGATTTGGAAGACCATTGGAATACCTTCTTACCTGCACATGCTGCCTGCCCACCTGTTCACAGCCACAGAGATAGCCTTTGTGTTTAACTCAGACAACCTTAGGTTCTGTCATATCACACTCTGAGACCCCAGCAGTTCCCAGAGAATACTACCAAAACTCCAATACCCCAGGTCATCAGGTCTTTCCAAACTGTCCCCCATCAGATATTTACACATGAGGTTGGTACTTACCCTAAAGGTGACAAAGAGATTCTTTATTTAACCAAGCTTTAGCTAGAGGTTGTGTTAGTTTTGATTATTTTGTTTTGAGCAATGTCTCATGTAAAATAGACTGGCCTCATATTCACTACCACCTAGCCCAGGGTGACCTTGAATTATTCTGACTCCATTCCATATCTCAGTTCTAGGACCACAGGTTTGCACCTCCACACCTGGCTTATGAAGTGCCATTCTATCAACTGAACCACATCTTCAATCCTCATTAGGTTTTGATATTGTTCTCCACACCTGTCTGTGCTATGTCATAAAATTTAGGCTTATCAGAAATGCTTCTAAATCGAGTTAACAAGAACATCCCGCGTTTTTGTATCAGATCACCTCATTACCTAAGCATTCTTGATATCTGATCAGATTGATGCCCCTATTATTCTCTAAATAGCATTTGCTTGCTGGGACTGCCTTCAACAAGAATGCTTTAAGGTGGATTCAGCCTCAATTTTTTTCTCCTAGTGTTAGTTTTTAGTAGTTTTCTATTCTCTGACCCTCACCCTATTTTCTGACACTAAATTTCCAAATGACCTGTGGTTCTTTAAGTTGAGCCCTATGTATTTTTCTGTTTCTCCAAAATGATGTAGCTATAGTTCCTATAGCTGTGGTAATGACACTTAATACAATCCTCCTTGCCATGTTTACCAAGTCTCACAGCTCTGTCCCTTGTGTAAACCTTTAGGAGTGGTGTCAAACTTGTGTGATCACTTAGGTGTCACAGCTGCCATTTTCTGGGTCAACATTTAGCATCCTAGGACACAGCAATAAAACACAGCTCCTGTCTTCGTTACTGCTCTGTTGTTGTGATTAAATGCCTGCCAACAGCACCTAAAGGAAGCCGGGGATTATTTTGTTTTATAGTTTTAGAGGGATGTACTCTATCATGACAGAGAAGACAGGACATCAAGCATGAAAGGCATGGTGGCAGGAACAGGAGGCTAGTTTGTCACATTACATCTCTAGTCAAGAAATAGACCATAAATGGGATGAGCACAGCTATAAAGCTTCAAGCTCCTCTCCCCTTCCCATTAACCCACTTCTTACAGCAAGACTACATCCTAAAGCGTTCACAACCTTCATAAATAGTGCCACCATCTGAGGGCCAAGTGTTCAAAGATATGAGACTATGGGAGATTTTTACATGCAAACCACAGCACCCTGTTTTGAGAAACATTCCCTCAGATCTGAGTACATTGATCTTTATTCTTTCTCTAAATGTATACCACCCTTGGATGTCTTGTCTACTTTTAACTCATCCCTTGTGCTTCAGAAAAAGATCCTGATTGTCATCATTTTGCACCAAACATACACAAAGGCAAATACACATAGTCATATGTGAACACATCTACAAACACACATACACACATATGTATAAACACACATACACACGGGCACAAAACATGTACTCATACAAATACACAAATGAATATACATACATATGCAAAATACATATACAAATATATATGTGCACATACACATAAATATACACATAAACATAAACACACATACATATATACATATATAAACACATACATATTTATACATACACACTGTGGTAGTTTAAATAAGAAATGTCTTCCAGAGGCTCCAGTATGTGAACACAAGGTCCCAGTTCTGGTGCTGCTTCAGGAAGTCTAGAAAGTGACTTGCCTTGCTGCAGGAAGTGTGCCACTAGAGATGGGCTTTGAAATTAAAAGCCTCGCCCTACTTCTGGTTTTCTCTGTGCTTTGTGCAGTTGAGAATATGAATTCTCAGCTTCTTCCTCCTCCTACCGTGCCTGGCACATGTTGCTATGCCTTCTCATCTTGGTGGACTTTTATCCTTCTGGAACCAAAAGCCAAAATAAACTCTTTTACAGGTTGCCTTGATAATGGTATTCCTTTTTATTTAAAATTGTTTTTCCCCTATAATCACCACTGTTCCTTCTCTCCCCCTGCTCCTTCGGTCTCCCTACCCCATCACCCTATTCATTCCCCGGGAGGGCAAGGACTCCCAAGATAAGTCAGTTCAGTCTGGCATGTCCTGTGCAGATAGGTCCAAGTCACTCCCTTCAGTATTATGGCTGAGTAAGTTGTTCCTCTGTAGGAAATGGGCTCCAAGAAGCCAGTTCATGCACCAGGAAAAAACTCTGGTCTTACTACAAGAGACTCCACAAACTGCCCATGCCATTAGACTGTCATCTATATTTGGAAGGTTTAGTTCCTTACCCTGAAGGTTCCTCAGCTGTCATTTCAGAGTCAGTGAGCTCCCAATAGCTCAGGTCAGCTATCTCTGTGGGTTTCCTCCTCGTGATCCTGATCCCTTTGCTCATACAATCTCTTCTCTCTCTTCACCTAGAATGGGAGCTCGACCCAATGCTTAGCTATGGATCCCTGCTTGTGCCTTCATCAGTTGCTGGATAAAGGTTCTAAAAAGACAATTGGGGTGGTCATTTATTTGATTATAGGGTGAGCCAGTTTAGGCATCCTCTCCACTATTGCTTGGAGTCCTAGCCAGTGTCATCTTGTGGGTTCTTTGGTGTTTTCCTAGGACCAGGTTTCTCTCTAAACCCACAATGGCTCTTTTTTTTAAATCAAGATATGGTATTTTGTTACAACAACAAAAGAACAAGTTAGACACACACATACTTATACACACACTTACAAACTCACAAATATATATACATGCACATATAAAAACACATACATGCACAAACACAAAATTACAAACATATATAAAATCACATACAGACTTTCTACGTACACATTGACACACATGTAAACACTACAACAATAAAGACTTTCTGAGTCTCAGGGAACTTAACTCACTTTAATAAAATAAATACTTTGTATAAAATGATTTGTATATAATAAGATTTTTAGTATGTGGTCATTCATGGGCCTATGGTACATTACTACTGGTAATGGAGGCCAGAGTTCCAGAGAGCCAGAGCCAGTTCCAGAGACATGATTAATGAAGGCAAAGTGCATTGTATTCTTAGAAAGGGCCAGAAAGCATGGAAAGAGGAATCTGAGGGTCAGACAGGCTGAGAATATAAGCACAACATACCAGCTAACAGTCAGAGATACAGCAGTCAGACAAAAAATGGTCATACAGCCACAAGCTCAAAAAGGTACAGCAAACAAAATCATAATTCAAAAGTGAAATTATATGATCAAGTCACTGGGGAAATGGGTAGCCAGTGGTACTGAGAGGTTAAAAGGAGGAGTGTCACCTTTGAAAGGAGCAGCTCAGTGATTTGAAGGCAGGGCACAGCTGGTCTTGCATTTTGCCCCAGGCTCTGAGCTCTAGGTGGCTCCCCTGAAGGTAAGTGACACTCCTAGCACCATTAGGGGCTCTGTAGGGGACAGTCCAAGGGCAGCACATGTCCTGGGCATTGTCAGGACTCAAAGCTTAGGCAGGGCCATTGACTGACCAGAAACTTGTCAGAAATGGTAGAAGAGGGAAGGGAAAGGCAATATTTCCAAAGCTCATGTCAGCATAGAGTTAGACCCATGATTGTCAGTTGAGAAGTAGAGTACATGACTTGGTAGGAGAAGCAACAGCTACAGGAAGTTTCCACAAAGGGGCTAAGAGGAGACAAAAGTGAAAGAATAAACTTTGATCTGAGCCAAATCTGTGTCCTAGAACTGAAAATGTGGGGTGAAGTTTAAGAAAAGAGAGAGAGATAAGAGAATATGCCAGAAATGAGAATTTCAAAAGGGAAAAATGTCACCATCTCAAGCTGTAGGGTATTTGAAACAAAGTTTCCAGTGGTGGAGGAAAACATAGGAAAAATTTAAGAGATCACCTGGCCAGAGTGATCACCCAGCTGCACAATCCAGAAACCAGAAGAGGCGGAATGAGACCTGGAAGAAAGTGGAGTTAGAGTGAAGCTTTGTTTGGGGAATAACTGCTAGTGGTGAGAAAAATTACCAAGGAAACCATTCACAGTACTGATGGCATCCTTATCACCTACCCAGTACTGAGCCACAAAGCACCAGAGAAAAGGGTCCTGGAGATAATGAGCAAGGGTACGCTGATCTATCAAAACATTGTTTGTTGTTGTGGAGAACAAACACTCGAGTTATGTGTACAAATACCAGCTTTCTCTTCCTCAAATGCCAAACCATATTCCTGTGATAATTTTTTTCTTTAAAATCTCAGGAATAAAGACGAGCATGTGAGCTTGCTGGCTCTGGGCCCCTCTCATCACCAGTACAGTCCCTTCATTTTTGAAATCTCCATCACATCCACAGAAGAATGGAGACAGAGTAATTAGATGATGAGTTCATTAGAATCTAGGTGTTCTCTTCTTTCTCCCTTCTTTCTGCAGTTCCCCCGAGTTCCTGAAAGTTCTGCTTAAAGAAAAGGTTTAGTTATGCTCAGACTTTGTGCCAGGTGTTACAAGGATAGGAACCCGTGACCCGTGGTACTTCCATTTTACCAGGAACTGCAGACTGGAAATAACTGGGGGTTAGGGGTAGGTGTTAGTGGTATCTTATACATTTATCTCTTGGTGGCACATGCAATTACTTCAGGTGAGGAGGAAAAAATGAAAAGGGGAGTTAAATAATGAAACGTGGCCCTATAGAGAAGACTCACATCAGGTATTACTCACAGCCTTGATCCTAAAGGAACACCAGAGATAAGTAGGTGGGGGAAGGGATTTCTGTATTGTAAGAACACTCAATGTAATGTTTCCAGAGGGCTCTGAATAGTGTGTATATCTCATAAAATACAATGAAATAAAAATAACTTCTGGAATCTTCATTCTTCTGATTGAAGTTCTGGGAATTACAGGTTCTTAATCCCTAACATCCCTAATGGGAGAGTCAGAGTTTGAACTTATGGCAGCTATGAGGACAGAAAAGACCATGTACAAGAAAAAAAAAAAAAAAAAAACCTATAGCAATGGCTGAGATTTGTGTCTATGGATTTTATGAGGACAAAGTAAAATGAAAATGCAGAATGTTGTAGGGATGTTCATTATTTCTCAAGTTTTCTGGCCAGGGTGTAAAAGATGGAGGGACAGCAGTTGCTATTAAAATCAGCTGCCAAGCAGCCATACTCATCTATTAGCTCTCCCTGAAGTTACGTTTCCATCTAGCACCTGAAAAAAATGAGTTAGTGTTCACCAAGAGGAGTGAACATTCTGCATCTGTTATTGATATCTGCAACATCACTAAAAACGTGAACCGATCAGGCAGCTAGCTAACGAGAGTTCAAAACTAACTGAACACTTGGAATTGGGAAATGGCTTTTTGCAAAATTTCAACCTGTTTAAAATAAACGGCCTCAGAGGTCAGCTTGAAATATGCTCTTTTGAGTCAATGATTGTTTCTGTCCTAAGGCAACTTGGGGACATGTGTCTAAAACAACTTTGTTAGACAGATAGCACTAAGTGCAGGCATTGTTTCTCTTTGAGCAAGCCATCATTCACTATTGCTTCTCTTTTTACAATGCTTCCCACTGTGCAGCAAGAGATGGCTGGGACCATCAAACAGTGTATAAGATTTATTAAGGGTAATGAGGTGCTAGGCAGGTGGCTCACTCAATAATGCCAATATTTGAGGCAATGAAGGAGTTAAAATTACTTTGAAGTGCTGCACTGCTACATGGTGAGTTCAAGGCCAGCCTAGTCTACACAGTAAGTTCCGGGTCAGGCTAAGCTATAGAGTAAGACTCTCTCAGAAGTAATAAACAAACAAACAAATAAATAAATTTAAAAAACAAAATGACCTCTAGTGAAGGAAGTGAAGGAAGAGAATGAGGAAGTCTTTGCCCACATTTCAGATCTGAAAACTAATTGAGTCTGATATGCTTCTAGCCCAAGCAAAATGCTGTGTTGGCTTTCAAATAAAACAATACATGATAAAATAAGTAAACAGCTCTTAAAGCAACTGAAAAGTTTCATGTGTCTCTCCAGGGCTTATCTCCTCCTCTTTGTCCTATTACCTGCTGCCTCTACAGAAACAAGCTAGGAAAGAGAAAGTTACATAAAACTGAGTTGGGAGCGCCTGGCAGAGGCTGTGAGTCTCACAGGGAACATTGATGGCTTATGGGGTGCAAGGTTCTTCAGGCACTTACATTTCTGTGTTAGGAGTTCTTTGTTCTCAGGAGGATTTGTAGGGCAGATCTTCTCCTTCAGGACTGACTGTGTCCCTCTTAACAGTTGACTTTTGTAAGTTAGAGTTTGACAGGATTGGAAGGTAGGAAGGAGAATGGCACTGAATGTCTTCCCCAGAAACCCAGGAAAGGGAAGAAATGGGCTCTGCAAGGCTTGCTCTGCAGTGTGTCCAGGAGAAAAGGCTATTCTTTGTTTACACATTTGCTTTTTCTTTTGCTCTATGTTTCATGCTGTTCTGCTACAGGCCTGGTTTCTTTTCTGTTGTTGTTTTTGTTTTTTGAGACAAGATCTCAATAGGTAGCTCTAGCTCCAGTTTGGCCTTGAACCCACAGATATTTGCCTACTGGTGCCTACCTCGTGCTAAAATTAAAGGCATGTACCACCATGCTCAGCCTCCTCCCCATCTCAGGTTTTGTTGTTGGTTTTTGAGACAGGGTTTCTTTGTGTAGTCCTGATGTCCTAGAATTCACTCTGTAGACCAGACTGACCTCAAACTCACAAAATCCACCTGTTTCTGCCTCTGAAGTGCTGAGGATAAAGAGCTTAGACCAGGTTAGACCCAGTTTCCTAGTTTTTAAAATGGTGAGTCACAACCCCACAAAGAATCATATAATTTAGTGTGGAGGGGACACAAGGAATTTAAAAAGTGTGAAAAAATCTGTACACTACCACTAAAATTAATTCAAAGTCAGTAGATAACTCTGATTTAAGCAGAAATCTGCTTCATGGCACAAGGCAAGTAATTGAATACAGGGCTCTAGGGGACAATCCTCAGCAATGTCCATGTTTTAACTCTACAATATACAGACCTGGGAGAATCTGGAAGGGCTAGGCTTCAGGGGAGGGTTTAGAGGTCAGTCTTCACCTGTGTAGCCTATGTGGACATCTTGGGCTCCAGGTACCAACTAAGAGCAGAGGCTGCCAAGTGACACTGTCTAGAAAGAAATTTTGTTTGCTTGATTGCTTTAATTGGATATGGTCTGGAGTATACCAGACTGGCCTAAAACTCCCCATGTAGCTGAGGATGATGACTTTGACCTGCTTTTGCCTCCCTATGTACCTGAGGATGATAACCTTGAACTGTTATTACCCGCTGAGTTCTAAGACTGCTAACCAGTACCACCATACTCGATGTGGTGCAGAGGGTAAATCAAGGCATTTGTGCTGGTAGCCAAGTGCTGCACCAACTAAACCTTTGTATTTTTTTTTAAAAATGTGTCTTTAATAAATCTTCACATTCCCTTAAATGACCAGTAGCCATTCTTCACAGTTGCTTTCTTTCTCTCTGCTTTTCTTCTTAACTTTTTCTTTTTTTACTTTCTTATTTTTTTAAGACAGTGAACAATTAGTAGTCGTCATCTGATTTCAGGTCAGAACACTCCTAAACTGATCTCAGCCTTTTCAATTAGTGAAGGGATGGAGCTTTTAAATAAAATATTAGGTAAAAGATGTACCAGGAATGGACTTAAAAAAAAAAAAAAAAAACACCTTTTCTACTGATCTCAGTTTTATTCCCCAAGGCCCCAAGGCCTCCCACAGAAAGGTCACAAGCACCATGGCTAAGCATTCTGGGTCTAGAATAGACACAAAGTAAGTTTTCTCCTCTGATGGAGTCCCCCAGGCATAGATTCTTCCCTTAAATAAATTGAATCACATTCTAAACCAGTTTCATTACTGAAGGCTACACAAAAGCCTAATGTACCTTTTTGGCAGAAGATGTCACATAGCCTTTCAAAGTGCTAAAAGCCTGCCATCTGTGTGGGCAGGCCTATCTGGAGCAGGGCAGACCCTGGAGGGTGGGAGCTGGTGGAGGCAAATTTCATTTTTGTGACAGCCAATCCTAGTCCAAAGATATTCCCCCTCAATATTTTCTTTCTTTTGTGCATGTTGATACATTTTTATTTGAAAGGAATCAGAGGTTTTAATGGGTGTTTTCACCTGACCCCTGGATCAGCAAGAAGAAGCTTTAAGTGTGATGGAAAATGAGTATACACAGGAATATGTTAGGAAGATACAGTGTGAAAGATATGTGGATTCCTGTGCCTGTACAAATGCTCCATTAATGACAAAATCAATCTTGCTGTCCAGGTGACAGATAGGAATCCTCTGTTGGAGGTGAGAAAGAGAGTGAAATCATGACAAGATAGTTTTTTCCCATTACCAAACTCGAATCAGTTTGGAGTGAAGAACTTGTTTAAAAGCTGCACATTCTATCTCTTGTTAGTTGAATTTTTGTGAAAGTGGAAAGAAAAAAAGAGGAAACTGGTATTTTGTAAAAACGGTTACCAACCAACCAACAAACAAACAAACAAACAAAACAAACCTCTCTAAAGATACCTGAGTTCTGAGAGGTGATTTATAATTGTTTTTGAAAGGAGGAGGATGGGTACTGGTTATTTATACCCACAGAACACTAGCTTGAGAGCCTTTGCCATATTAGAGAAGGGTATTCAGGATCCTGTGTGAGTCTAAGATGAGCATTCTCTGCTCTGTTTGGTTGGATAGGGAAACAGCATCCCAGAGGGCTGGTGCACTTTGTCTGTCTGTCTTTCCTCTACATGTGTGCGTGTGTGCGTGTGTGTGTGTGTGTGTGTGTGTGTACACTTTAGTGTGGGACCCATAAAGGCCCAAGAGGGTATCAGATGTTTGGGAGTTAGTTACAGGCAGCTGTGAGCTGCCTGATGTACGTTTTGGGAACTGAACTTATGTCTTATGGAAGAAACAAGAATGATCTTTCTTAACCACAGCACCATCTCTCCACCCTGCTTCTTAATATTTTATAGCAGCAGAGATAAAATGAAATCTAAAGTAATATGATATGCATATTTGTGTTTCTTTAAAAATATTACTACAGAGAGCCCTGGAATGTAGGTTAAAGAAAAACATGCTTTGAACCCCTGTCTAGTCCCAGGATTCGTGCTGTGGCAATCACAAATTTATCTGGGGTTCAGGTATATGACTGCAGAATGGATCATATTTGAGGCTTGAATTAAACTTATGTTTTTCCTTCCTAATTGTCCTATATATATTTGGTTACGCACTTTTCTATTTTATATTCTTATTTTGAAGAAATGTAGCCCATATGTTCCCATTCATTTATACTTAATTTGTCAAAACACTGCTTGGAAGTAAGTATTTGTCCCCTAGAAATTTATTGAGGGCTTTTTGGTACATTTTAATTCTGTTTCTATGAAATAATGATGTTGGGAAGAGACATCACTCCCAATAGGCTTCAGGTCAGTTCAAAGATCCATTTATGGTTGAGTTCAGAAGAATGCTGTGTATAAATTACTGCTTGCCAAACATTACAGAGGGAGATTGCTGGACAGTGGTTTCTGGGCTCCCCAAACAGCAGGCTTTATTGTCTGCTTTACAGCCATTGCTTGGTAGGCAATTCTGCTCACCAAAATTTACAGTGATGTGAACAAAACCAAACCAAACATCTCTGTGAGCTCTAAAACATGACAGGATTCTCAAGATTTGCCTACAAATAAAAAAGTACTAGCAAAAGAAAATCAAAAGTATTAATAACATGTCAAGGGCTAGATTTATGTAAAATATATCAAATTTTATTGATATATGAAAATATATAGCAAAAGAAACATAAGAAATACAAGGAAACTTAAAACATAGAGATTTACACACATATATGAAACTAAGTTCCACTTTTTCAACAGAAACTAATTACAAACAAAAATGGTTTTTCAAAGTATACATGAATGGCATCGAAGAAGAAAGTGAAGATTACCTGTCAGTTTACCTAACTTTACTCAGCTGTCCAAAAGCCCAGTATGGGCAAAGTTCTAGTTCTGGATCATAAAGATTGAATGAGAAAAAGAGCAAATCATGAAGATCTCAAGAGTCTTCAGGTTTCTGCAAAACCAACACAAGGGATTCAAAAAGTTCATCTTTCAAGATTTCCTCTTCTCACATCTGCAAGGTGAGGGTGATTCAGGACTCCTTCATCATCTATGACCAGAGCATGAACCCAGAAATCCAGGTTCGCAGGTGAAAAATGGAAGATGAGCTAGGTAGGAGAGTGAGGAAGAATTCCTTCTGCACAGACTGCTTCCTGCTGGTAGCTGGCCAGGAATTCCAGGCTCATAAGTTCATTTTAGCACCTGGTTCTACATTTTATAAGGCCATGTTTGAAGATGACATAGAGGAGAGCAAAAAGAAATATTTTTGAGATCCATGACCTGGAGCTAAATGTCTTTATAACAATGAAGGACCTCCTTTACACAGGGAAGGCATCAAACCTCCATGTCATGGCAGATGTTGTGCTGGCAGCTGCTGACAAGTATGGCCTAGAGCATTTGAAGGTCACGTTTAAGGATTCTCTTTGCAGGGACCTTATTATGGCGAATGCAGCAACTATTTCTGCCTGACCTCCAAAGAACAGAGCAGCTGAAAATTCAGGCACTGGATTTCCTTATAGCTCATGCTTCTTAGGTCTTGTAGACCTCAAGCTGGGAGACAATGGGCTCATAGCCCCACTTGGTGACTGAAGCATATTGCTCCCTGGCTCCTGCACAGTGTTCTTTCTGGAGTTTCCTCTCAAAGGCCTGAGGCAATCCTACAGCCTGGTCAGCTGTGACCTACATGTCTTCCAGAAGCAGCAGCCAGTGTTGTTACCAATAACACCAGGGTAGAGAATGGGATGTTTGGAGCATTTACAGTGAATCTGGGGAAAGAAAACATGGTGGCTCAGGCTTTAATACAGCTCTAAATGTATTGAAAGGTGGGTTGGGGGAGTTGGAGGACTGACCTCTGGTATACTCGTGCAGCAACTACACTGTTGCTGTACTGTTTTTGTTTCTTGTTTTGTTGGGATTGTTTGTTTGTTTGTTTTTGGTCTAATGAGTTGGAAATTGGAAAGCAGTAGTTTAATTGCTGGCCCCAAACATCCCCCAGCTGGGTTTCTTTGAAGAAACTTGTCTGGATTGGACTGACCAGAACATATGATCAACGGCTCAGAGCAAATGAGAAAACAAAATGAATGTTTGCTTACAAGGGAAATTTAAGAGAAAGAAGACATTTTTCTTAAAACTCGGTTTGTAGAGACAACAGAGAAGACTCAGTTGGCAAAACAATCATTGCTCTTGCATGGGACCTTGTAGAGTTCCTGTCACACACAGAGGACCCTTTAACCATCTCTAACTGGAGATGCAGAGGATCTGCAGTCTCTTCTCCTCTCCATGGATGTATCCGCCTCTGCAGACAGTACCTTACCCAATTACAATATAAAATAAATAAAAATTTTAAAATAAAAAAGTTTTCATAAGGAGTACAAAATGCATGTGAGTTGTTATGGAGGATAGCACAAGAAACTCAGTTCTTCTCTTACCAGAGCATAGAATATCTTCTCATGAAAGCTGTAGGCACAGAGGGGAGCCAGCTAAAATATACGCTGCAGGAAGCAGAGCTGGAAGGCAAGGGTAATTGAGATGCCAGTCACAGAACTGGGAATATGGTGTTTGCTGAACTTTGGTCTGACCTTTCCTTGTTGTTCTCTTGCTTCTCTTTAGACTAGAAATATTCACTCAGAGTGCTTATACATTGAAAGCAGTCAACCTGATTTATTTTTTTGCCCTTCTTTCCTTCCTTCCTTCCACTCTCTTTCTTTCTTTTTAAACATGGGCCTATAGTTAAGAGATTTCCTTGAGTTTCAGCGTGGTTGATACTATGACCAAGAAATGAGCAAGAATATTTCAAAGATAGCTAGAAGAACTTAACATCTCAGGATAGAAGGAAGAACTCCAAGAATGAAGGAAAGGCAAAGACATAGGAGCATCTTCAAATGGACCCAGACAAGTTTGAGAACCTCGATCTTTAAAGTAATTGTAAAGAATGATAAATAATAAATTAATAGTTCAAATACATGGCTATATTAGTTGTGGGATGTGAATTCTGATTCATAAGTATAGAAGGAATAATTTCATTAGAAAAATCACTCTTCTGCAGCAAAGATGGTAATAATTAAGCTGAGGAATATCTATGAATGAAAATTAAGTGGATGAAGATCTGAGAAGGTATTTGCATAATGTGAAAGATGTATTTCTCATAAAATATTTGTGTGCTAAAAAGAAAACAAACAGCATTTGGAGAGGTCTGGTAGATAGCATCTTAACCCAATTATCAAACTTAGCTGTACAGAAAACCAACAGAAAGGAGGTATCAGGGCTTGCTGGGAGTGTATGCTGGGAGGGTGTGCTGGGGCAGTGCAGAAAAGGCATCCATAAAATGCAGGAGTTTAATCACAATATAATATCAAACAGATTCAACCTGGGACAGACTGCAGATACCTAGCCCTTTATTTTAAAAATGTCAAGGTTGAGATTATTAAAACAAACAAACAAAAAATGCATTTCGGGAGACTAAGTCATTGCCAGCCATTAATGTGCCCTCAGTGACTTGTACAGGCTGAATGGAAGTGAGAATAAGTGGTAATAATGTGTCAGTGTTAATTTACTTATTTTGATAGTTTTATTGTTGTTGTAGAATAACATTCCTGTTTGAAGGAAATTCACACTAAACTGTCAGGGGTTGTAGAATAATTTATTGATAAATTATTTTGAAATGGTTAGGAATGAATAGGTTCTATATCACACTTGCAATTTCTTTTCTAAGTTTAAAATTTCAAAATGAAAATTATTTAAGGACTGGAGTGATGGTTCAGTGGTTAAGAGCACTTGATACTCTTCAGAGGCCTTGATATTGCACTCTGTTAGATGCCTCATATCCAGCTATAACTTTAGTTTTAGGGAATATGATGCCATTTTCTGGCCTCCATGGACACTTGCACATATATGACATATTCTTACATGCATGCCTGTGTGCATACATGTGTGAACACATGTACTCCTCCCACACATACATACACACACAAATCATATATACACACATACAAATAAATAAGCCTTAAAAATGATTTTTAATTTGAGAAAAACTGGATAAGAAGTAACCTCAGCACAATTTTGTCAAAGATGGGGGAGAAGCTCAAAGGTTTCTCCACTTCCAGCAGCTATGACCAGGTAATAGACGCTGGAAGAGAGGAGTCATATTCCATAGTGGTGTAGCTCCTGTTAAGTTGCTCTTACTCTAGTCATATATGCTTACACCAACAAAAGACACAGGAAGGGATAGGAAGGGAAATTTGTTAGAATAAAAAGGTGTTGAATGGGAGGGTGAAGAAGATATATGAGGATAATGAAGGCAGTATGATCCAAATATGTAATATATGTATAAAATTGTGACAGGATAGAGATTAAAAAAGAAAAGAGGCTTCTGCTTTCAAAAAAGTTGCTATAAGAACATGAAACAACGTCCAATAGTTAAGAACACATGTTGATCTAGCAGAGGACCTAGGTTGGTACACCAGAACCCACATAATGTCTTATACTTATTTGTAACTCCAGTTCAAGGATACTTGATGCTCTATTCTGACCTCCATGGGCAGTACACTCATATACATGTAAACAAAACACTCAGACTCATAATATATATATAATATTTAATATATATATTAAAGGCTACTATAGATTAGAAAGGCTTAAGATGAGGTAAAGTCAGCAGAGCAGAGATAGCTATGTGGTTCTAGTAATAAACACAGGTTCTGGAATGCATCACCATACACCAATAGTGGTTCAGTCAGCGTTGGCAGGAGGTACACATCATACAGGCTCCTTTCTCTCTTGTAATAGTATGAACTGCTAGGGTAATTATGAGCTATGTGAAGCAAGTGACCATGAGATTATAGTTGTTAGTTTTTGTTCTTTTTATTATTATCTATTGATTATTTTAATGAGGCTGCTATATCTAAATTATGGCTTTCTGAGCTATTATATGTACTTGTAAGAATTTTAAATTTTTTTCTGGACCCAGGTTTTCCACTTAAACCAGGAATAAAATTGTTCTTGTCTTAATAGCCATTAATATAATGGTTGTGAGAATTAAGTCATGTGAGGCAAAATGCTTCACATTGTGTGTGTGTGTGTGTGTGTGTGTGTGTGTGTGTGTGTGTGTGTGTGATTAAAAAGTGAGGCTTTGTAGCTAAGGCTGTAATTTTATCTACTCACAAGGCTGGGACAGAATAACTACATGTTGAACGTCTTGAACTATATAAAGTAAATTCAAAGATAATCTATTCAACTTAGTGAGATTCTATCTCAAAATAAAAAAGATAGTTGTGATATAGTCCAAAATCAAAGTGCATGCCTAAAATCTGTGTGGGTCTAGGTTGAAATCTTTATGTTAAAAAAAAAAACATAGTGCCAGGTATGGTGGTACATGCCTTTAATCCTTCATTTAGGAGGCAGAGGCTGGTAGCTCTGAGCTCAAGGCCACTCTAATCTACTGAGTGATTTACAGGAAAGGGCAGGGCTACAAACCAACCCGACTGTCTAAGAAACCAACCCCTGCCTCTTCTCTGCAAAATGTTAATTACTACTTCATGCACACAAGTTGAAGCGTAATAAATGTTAAGAGAAAATAAAAAGTATGAGGGCAATTCTGGGGAGAAGAAAAATCATCCAGGTGGAAGAGGAGGATTACACTAGGTTGAACAACTCTCCAGAATGGATAGGAAGTTTTAACTTTCATGTAAGACATGAGACAAGGATTTATCATAAAGCAATAAGGCCTCTCTCTTGTTCCTGATGCGATTTAACATTCTCAGGCTCTAGACCACACCCCTGCAATGCCTTGACATGTTCACATCAACTCTAAATCTTCTATGTGCTTGCCATATATACTTGATTTGCAGGCAAAAACATGTTTTCTTATTCAGGTTCTCTTGTATAGAAGTTTAAATTCTTGCTTGGCTTTCAAGCTCCAGCCTAAAGGAGACATATTATTTGCATATGATTAACAAATAGTTGAGTTTCCCTCTCTACTTATTACCCTACTTATCTAGCTAGCATCTACACCAAATGTGAAATTATGTTTTGACACCCAATATCTGGGTTTCTTTTCTTGTCTCTGTAATAAAATACTCTAAAAAAAAAGCAACTTAAGTGAGAAAAAAATTATTTTGGCCCATAGTTCAAGGTATATTGTCCATCCTGATAGGAAAATCAAAGCAACAGGAGTTTGAAGCTGCTGTCATGAATGCATGTTGCTGCTGACAGCCCACTGCTTCTATAGCCCAGAATCCTCTGCACAGGGTTTGGTCCTACTCATAATTAAGATGGGTCTTCCTACATTAATGATCATAATCAAGTTAATGCTTCACAGGCATAAGACTCTAACCCCAGGTGATTTTAGACTTTGTCAGGTTAACAATTAACAGTCAACATTTAGAACATCCTAGACATTAGAGCAGAAAATGTTTGAAATATATAGTTGGGACTGAGTATAGAAAAATTTCTTCCAATCATGAGAAAAGTACAATTACAAATAGATGATCTTTGTAATGGTTGTCAATGCTTGCCTAGTCAGCATGTGAATTCTCTCTATAGATAATCTGAAGCTATCAATATACCTTTGTGGGAAGCCAGTCAATGGCAAGCTAGAAAATGAGGTCTACCAGGTCAAAGATGAACTACTGCTAGTTAACTTGAAGGTTCTGAACTCTTTCAGCTAAGGAAGGAAAGAAACTGAATAATAGAGTTCTAATGATAAAACAAAAATTCTACCAATATATTTTCAATCATGAAATGTGTAGTTAAATTTTTTAATTCTATATATGCAAAGTTGAAAAAGAAATTAAAAAATAGAGAAGCAAACTAAAAACAGATAGATATAGAGCAAAGTTTGCAAGATCATGAAATTGGCAAATAAAATATTCTTGTACACTCTTTATATTTGTAGCATTTATTTCTGAGAACTGGATACTTTATTTTTGTAAATAAATATTTATTTTCATGTTTTGTATTTAATTACCTTTGCCATTGTTTTGACCAAATATATAACAAGAAACAAATTAATGACTGAGGATTTACTTTGGGTCAAAGTTTGAGGGTATAGTTCACTATGGCTGACAAGTCAAGGATCCATGACTGGCCCTTTTACATCTGTAGTTAGAAAGCATGGACAGTGTTGAATGCTGGTTCTCAGTTGGGTTTCTTTTTATTTAGGCTGGTATTCCAGCCTACAGAATGGTGCTCCTCACAGGAGCACTTGCTCTTCAGTAAAACCATGTTTCAAAACACACCTTCACAAATATTCCCAGATGTCTTTAAGTGATTCCAAATTTAGCCAGGTTGATGACAACCAATGTACACATCATTTTATTAATCTACAGCTTTGAAACTTTTATTTCAAAGACTACCCAAAGAAAACAACAGAAGGAATAAGGCTCAGGTCCACAAAACAAGGACCTACTCTGATGTTGCTGAAGTGTCGGTATCTTTTGCTAAGGGTTGACTTGGGCTTGAACAGAAACAGCTACAATCTCAGGTTTGTGCATAGTGTAGAATATCTCCAGACTAGTGGCTTTTAGGATAGGGATTATATATTGAAAGAAATGCTGGCTGTAAGGGGGGAAAAGATACTGTGCATAAGGAAAAGATTAGGATGAAGAGGAGACTGCTTTCAAAAAAAACAGTGGTGAGAGAGGCATGATAGTGGGCTTTGAATTAATTTAGGTGTCCTATTTCTGTGACCTTTATGTTCTTGGTCATAAAAAAGTGAGAATATAAACTCAAGAGTGAATGATTTGAGAATTTCAAAGTCTGATCTGGTAACTAATAATTCTTTACCTAAGTGGAACTATTAAGATAGTGATATATCTTAAATTGGCCTTAAATTCCTACATGCAGAGCCTCTGCTATAAACTTGTCTATAAGTGTGATAGCAGTTGGTTATAAAATAAGAGACTCTTATTGGAGTGTCAGAATAGTTATGGAAAGCTGCAAGAGGGATGATGTAGGCTACTGAGAAGACTCGAGTGGGGAACTTAAACTTTTGCTTAAAGAAAAGAAACTAAGATTTATTTATGTATAGATTTATTCTATCCAGGTCTTAAGGTAACTAACAAGAAGACATTCAATAATAATATGAGATGTAAAATACACAGAGAGTCTGGATACTGTATGTTAGGTTGTCATTGAATTGTTTGACTGCTAAGGAAGGAGCAAGAGCTGCTAAGAAACATTTGATTATAAATGGTGCTGGATTGATCTAACCTATATATTTTGTAAGTGAGTTGATTTCCAAATTGAAGTAGGAAAATACGTTTTTTTGGAAAAGAGGTTTTCTTTTTATTTCCATGAAAAATGAGAGGTTGTGGATTCATTCTGGGTTAAGAAAAAACAGGTTCTGCCTCAGTTCTTTCTTCCTGCTTACTTCCCTGATACCTCTCTGTGACTTTGAAGTATAAGATGAAATAAATTCTTTCCTCCTCTAAGCTGTTTTTGGTCAATTTATTACAGCAAACAGAGAAACAGATTGAGAACACTGAGAGTGCTTTACACTATACAGAGCTCACAGCAGAGATTCTTAAAGGATACAGCTGATTTATAAGCCAGTTGTCAAGCATTTCTCTCCAGAGTTGATACTCAGACCCAGCCAAGAAGATTCCTTGCAGCCCGCTATGTGAAGTTGTTGATGAGATGAGTTTGGACTGGACCAAAGGGGCATCATACCAATGTTTACACGACAGTGTCTGATCTAACCCTTATTTATATATTATAAAATGTTC
Organism: Sigmodon hispidus; assembly: GCA_004025045.1. NCBI lineage: Eukaryota > Metazoa > Chordata > Mammalia > Rodentia > Cricetidae > Sigmodon > Sigmodon hispidus. The sequence continues at coordinate 20,188 of PVIH01008823.1, read as the reverse complement.
TAAACATTTCACCTAATGATACAAAATTGTCACAAACTGTTATCTAATTTTCTGTGACATTGTTACCCACCTTGGATATGCTGCTGTAAGTTGGAAACTCTAAATTTCTAAGGCAGAAATTAATCATCTGCAAATGGAGAGTTGTGGGTAGGTGTGTTGGCCCAGCATGTTCTTGATCTCTGAGTTATTGTCCTACATTGTGAGGATGTACCGGATATCCAATAGTAAAGGCCTATTATTCTGTCTTACATGGAGAACCTATGCTAGTTCCAGAAGAGGCAATATGGAGAAATCAAAGACAGTCTGTTTTCAGAGTATTTCTGACATTGTATTAAAATTATATCAATAAAAACACATGTCTACATATATATATATATTATGGAGTACACTTTGAAATGAGAAAAGAAAGCATGGTGGTAGGGCCCAGTAGAACATGGACAAAGAACATATCGATATTAGATTTGTATGGAAAAATCTTGCCACGGTGGCACTCAGATGAAGAGCATTTCTGTCTGAGGGATCTTGTGCAATGTGAGGAGACTTGGGCATGTTTTGGATTGGCTAGCATGGCTGCTAGAAGCCTCGAGGCTGATATCTAAATCAGCCAGGGCAGCTCAGAAGTAAGATCTGACTGTGCTCACAGACTCCAGCAACAACTTGAAACTTACTGAGATTTCAATGAAGAGTTTCTATATTGTGGGTGTATATGTGTGTGTGGGTGTATGTGTGTGTGTGTGTGTGTGTGTGTGTGAGAGAGAGAGAGAGAGAGAGAGAGAGAGAGAGAGAGAGAGAGAGAAACTGTGTGTTTATGAGAGAAAGTGTATGTGAGAGAAGTGTAAATCAGGGGGAGGGGGAGAGAAGGAGGGAAGAAGAGAGATAGAGAGAGAGATAGAGAGAGAGAGAGAGATAGAAAGAGAGAGAGAGATAGAGAGAGTTTTCTCTAAACAAGAGGCAAGATCTATTGATGTTTGCTGTTTGTTTGAATATTTTCAGATAATTAAAATAACTTTAGCTTTATAATAGAGATTAGATTGGGGGCTGAAACAAGAATAATTTTTTTAATAATCTGTGTTAGTAATCAAAGCATTAGTTCTTTTGTCTTGGTATGATAAAAATACCATGATCAAAAGCTCCTTATGAAAGCAAAAGTTTATTTTGGTTTGAGGCTTTGGAACATAGGAGCATAATGTAAAGTAAATCTATGGCAGTACATGCCTAAGAAGCTAAAGGATAAAGTATTTAATCTCATGTAAAAAATACAGAGAATGAATTGGAAGTGGGGCAAGGCTATAAAGTCTCAAAGCCTGTCCCTAGTGATGTACTTCTCTTGCAAGGCTCTATCTGCTAAATGTTCCTTAATAATCCCGAAGAACTTCATCAACTAGTGACCAAGTTTAATTGTGCAAGCATGTAGGGGACATTCCTTATTCAAACCACCACACTAATTGATGGTGGAACTCAAGAAAGAGACTGTAGTGACCATTATGGAGAAAAGAAATGGTTCTCAGGATGAGCATGTGATTCAAATGGGTAGGAATTGATAATGAGCTGGACAAGAAGTGAAGTTGAAGAATGAGACTGGGACATAAATAAGGCTGATGAAAAAGGTGGTATCAAGGATGATACCCAGTAACTAGACAGTTGATTCTTACTACGTTCACTGGCAGTTCACCCCAAGACAGTGCTAAAGACAATGCCAAGAGGAAAAAGGGAAAAATTCTTCCTTGTCTGTCAGGGTTAGAGAGATTTGCCCATTAAATAGTTTCAATATCAGCTGAACAGACTTCAACTCAATACTCTTCCTGCATAACTAAGTTTATCTCATAAAATTTGTATCAAGCAAGGGGCCAGGAGCCATCTAGACACTTATTAGAGGTCTCCATGGACCTACATAGTTATCTGTTATACTAGTGTTTGGAAAACTAACATTCTCCATGAACGTGAAAAGTGGCTACAGGAAAAGATGGAACAGCCATAACTAGACAACTGCTCTCAAGAACTAGAGAATCATGAAAAAAATGGAATGACTCTACTGTGGTGGAAATGTTCTCTGTATGCTGTAAATAAAGTAACTGGTTTGGCCTATGTGGAGCACCATAGATGTGCGTGGAGTATCAGAGGAGAGACAGGCAGAAGGAGGGTGGAGTTAGCCAGTCTCCATCTGATCTCTGAGAAGAACAGACATGTAAGAAATACAGGTGGGTCATGGACTGGGCCACATGGTGGGTAGATTAGTAGATTACAAGAAATAGGTTGACTAGAGGAACACCTGACTCAGTCTTGAGGGAGAAGGGAGAAAACTGGATCTGCTAGGAGTGGAGACTGAACTAAGCAATATTGGATCAGTGGGACCATGGGACTGCCTGCTGCCTGCCCAGGGAGGGGATGGGGAGTTGTGGAGAAGAAAGAATGACCTGATGTGGTGGGAGGGGGAAGGGACCTTGAATAAGGATGTACAAGGATAGAAAGTGTGACTTCTTTGTTCATAATAATAATAAAAAGAAAAAGAAAAAAAGAGAAATGGGTTGAATTAAGATGAAAGAGTTAGCTAGTAATGTGCTTAAGACATAGGCCAAACAGTACAAAGTTAATATAAGCGTCTGATTCATTTCTTTGGGAGACAAAAGCCGCTGCAGGCCAGGTACAAACCTCCGGGCCCAAATGGGCCCCGGAAACCTTCTACAACACTCTACCTTACAAGAGACATGAGCTTAAGTTTAATGGAATCTTGAGCTACAAACATGAAGAGACCTCAGGACATTCCATATTCTGCGCAAGAGTGTGTAGACTGGTTTGTATCTCTGATTTCCTCTCAGACACCTAGGTACCTGCGATAAGATACCAGGTTGATGTCTTCATCTCCAGAGATAATAACATACTGTCTAATTATCACATCTGTATTTTACAAAAGATACTAATTAGAAAGAATTTCATGGCCTGGGAATTTTCTGACAAAGTAGAGCAGAGTACATGCATAGCCTATGTATCTGGGGATGCTGGGTCTAATTACACACTCATCTCTTCATCACCAGTGATGACAGATGTTTGATATCTTAGCAGTGGCCCCCACATACCACCTTTCCCCAACTACTTCAACTGCCACTCTCTTAAAACACATTGCATTTCCAACCAAATGTCTAGATAAAAAAACCTGTGAGGGAAATCATGTGCTTTTATCAAATTCGGGATTATCAGAATAGTAGCTCACCGTGACACATATTATGCTACTGTCAAATTGTGCCTCTGTGGGTTTTACTTAACACTTGCATGGTATTATTATGTTTAGTCTAGGACCAGAGCTTCCTGCTTAAGATCATTGCTCTGCATAGGGGCTGATCTGGGCAGGAATGGTGGAGGATGGGTTGTGTGGTCTATCTCCGTTTCAATTGTTCTCTTAGAGTTAAACTGCAGATTTATATTGAGAAAAAAAATAGAAGACGGACTTTCTTAGTATTCCTGGAAGTCACTAAACAGAAGCTCCTCAGTTTTTTCCCACTTACTTTCTGTCCAGGTATCAGACCAGTATCTGGAGCAGAGGAGGTGGCTGGAGCAGAGTCTGAATGACTGACTCTCAAGGTTATTACATTTGAAGAATCTGTTGGTTACAGAATGGCATAGGTTTAGTACCTGTGTGAAGTTTATTAGGAGTTTCTATGTATAGCACATAGTTTCTGAAATAAGCACAATGTTTTACACAATGCCAATTTGAAGCTGGGGTTGTACCTCAGGTGGCAGAGTGTTTGCTTTGCAGATACAAGACCTCTGGTTCCATTCCCAGCACTACAGGGAACAACCTTGTAGCAAAATTAACAACCTTGTAGCAAAATTCTGTAATTCCAGCCCTAGGAAGATGGAGGCAGGGGGATGAGGTGTTCAAACAAGCCATATATATATTATTATTCTTAAATAAAGAAGAAGAAATCAGTTCTGTGACAATGTGGTAATTATTTATATTCCAGGGTTCAGTATCCATGTTTGCAATGTGCTTCCTGTTACAGATTCTCTGGATATGGCTGGCTGGAATATTGTGTTGGGGAAAGATTCTGAAATATACTATGGGCTCATGGGGAAATAATTAGCATTCCTATATACATGCTTCATAATTAACCCTTTTCTAGAGAGTTCCTTGAAGAGCCTAGAGACAATTTATGCTCTTACCTCTCTACTTCACAGCCTACTTTGAACATAGACTTACATCTTTTGTCAAAAACAGTCTGGCTATGATCAGACTAAATGCACCTTTCAACATACAAGTTCACTGCTTGCTTGGGTGAGAACAAAGAATTTAATGAGCAGGAACAATGCGTGAATTGGTTCTAACAAGAGGGGTTATCAGGTCAGTGGTTTAAAAATAACTTTGCTGTAGCAACTCTTGATGTACCACATCTTGTGTATTTCCAACTTAATAACAGATATTCACTTCAAAGGCCCTGGAACAGCTGTAACTTGATATTCTCACAAGTGCTGAAAAGCTTTCAGTCCTATCTGAGTGGCAACAAATTTTTAAAGCAGAAATGCCAGTAAGAATGAGACACAATCTGAGAAACAAGCTAGGTCAAGCTTCTATGAAGCTACCATTCTTTAGTACTAATCAAGTGTTCAAGTATAGACAATATTTTCATGAATCCTACCAATTAAACATTTGCTAAGCTCTTTCCTAGCAAAAGTGCAGAAATATGATAATTGTTATGAATAGTCTCTCTCAGAGCTGGGATTATCAAAGATTCCATTGTGAGATCTGCAAAGAATTCTCATGTGATTTTTTTTTCTACTGAATTTGTCAATGTCTTGGGTCATTTTTTTGCCTGATCACAATAGCATGCATTCATAAATATGCATCAACTAAAATTGATGCAATTTTATGTGTTAATTTGCTCATGTCTTTAGGTGTTTATAGCAATTACATAAGACCTTGTAAGTTTAGAGAAATAGAAATAGAAAAGGCTTGTGTGGTTGTATGACAGACTCTGAGACAAATTATGTTTTATTTAACTATTAATTTGTTGATTGGTTTATTTCCATATTTCCTCATTTAGTTATATTTCTTCTTTAGCATGAGTAGATTCATCTTTGTTGGCCTTCTGCTGTTGACTTTAGCTTATGAATCTAATTGTTATCTTGGCTAAAGATTGGCAATTCTGTTGTTTTATTTTTTACTTTAAAAATATTTATTTTTACTTTTAGTTGTGTGTGAGTGTGTGTGTGTGTGTGTGTGTGTGTGTGTGTGTAGATGTGTACTCTAGTGCAGTTGCCCACAGAGAGCATAAGTGAGTACTCTGTTAGATTGCCTGCTTATAGGCTACCTTATCTGTGATGAGAACTGAACTCAGATCCTCTGTAAGATTAGTGCCTGCTCTTATCTGATGAGTCCTATTTGTGTGTGTGTGTGTGTATGTGTGTGTGTACATGTTTCTGAATTTCACATGTGCAGTGCATACATGTAGAGGCCAGAAGTTGATGTCAAATATTTCTTCTTCAATGTTTTTTAACCTTCTTTTTTGAGACAGAGTCCCTCACTGAACCCAGAAATCACCAATTCAGCAAGATTGATCAGAGATGCAAGAATAATCTGTTACTGTGGCCCCAATGGGTTGCAGAAGCACACCATTATGCTGAGATCTTTTGTCTCCAGAGCTCAGTGGTTATCAGTGCACAACCTTGTGACTCTCATTACTGAAGAAGATAACACTAGGAGCTGTGAAAGCCTTACAGAGCACAGTAGTGGGTAATACCAGTAGGCAGGGTTCTTCAAGCAAGGAGTGGGGAGGCACTGGGAACAGAGTCCAAAAAATGTGAGTCATCCTGAGAACTGGTATGTACCAGGGTGAAAAATAGCAAAAGACCACTGCAGTATAGGAAATGGAAAGTGGGAACAGCATGGCCAGATTCATGTATGCAGAAAGAAGTAGAGCCCAGGGCATAAAGTTGCAGTGGCATGGACACTTAAATTCAAATTTCTAATGAACAAAGAGTAATTTTAGCATAATATGTGTAATACACTAGCTAGGCTATCTCAGTGTATGTATGTTGTAGGAAAACACTGGTTAGTACCTGTTCATTAGAGCAAACTTGTATTTAGAAATGAAAATGATGAAAAGTCAGCTATGGAGAGGCAGATAATTACAGTAGGCAGAGAGAGGGGGGGGAGAGAGGAGAGAGAGAGACTCAAGTTTTTGTGCTTTTTTTTTTCCTTCTTTATTTTGTATTTATCAAAAAAAACACAGTAAAAAAAAGAATTTAAAATGTGGAAGAGTTAACAAGAACTATACAGAGGATAAGAATGATAAGCATGGCTTATCAAGGGTGGAAATACAAATAAGATTGCTACACCTATATTTTCTTTGTGTTCATCTTTCCCTCTGAATTTTTTTTTCCATCCCTGTATATCCTTATTCAAGGTCTCTTCCCCCTCCCACCACATCTGGTCATTTTCTTCTCTGCAACTGCCCATCCCCTCCCTGGGCAGGGAGCAGACAGTCCCATGGTCCCACTGACCCAATAATGCTTAGATCAGTCTCCACTTCTGGCCAAATCCAGTTCTTTCCCCCCTCCCTCAAGAGTGAGTCAGGTGTTCCTATAGTTGGACTTTACTTTACTCTTGAGAGGGTTTTACTTTTGAAGATGTTACATCTGCCCTATGTCAGAGACAGGGTTGCTGCTGTGTCATATGATACTATCAAAACTACATGAATGTATTTTATTGGCAAGGAATAGTTTGACTTTCTAAAATAGCTGTCTAGATGATTCTGACCCAGGAATGTCTTGGGAGCATTTGGAAAATTGATATCTCCCTTGCATAATGAGCCACATAGGTGACATTTCCCACTTTAATCCAGATACTTGAAATAATAGACACAATAAACCAGGCTCATCCCCAAGAAAGAATGCATCACCATCATGAGGTCTTCATACCTAGCTCTTGATCTCTTTCCTGTTTATTTGGTATATCTTCAGTTTTTTCCAATCACTTCAGTAGTCTATATTCATCACTCTATACTTTGCTCAGTGCCACTTGTATGGAGTCTAATGTATAGTAGCTAAATAAAATCTTCAAAATGAGTGGATGGATAAGTGAGTTATTTCTCAGTAATATGCATCATTATGTCTAATAATTATTACATATTTCCCTAAGTAATTTAATCTTCAATATAGATAATGAAACAGTAAGCTGTCTTGTTTGAATAGAAGAAAGCTAATTAATATTTCACGTGAATTGTTAGCAACTAGGCAAGAAAATATATATGCTATGTTGCATTCATTTGCCTGTATCAGCACTCACATGTTCACATGTGCAGTCAGGAACTGGTTAAAGCAATATATGCATTATGTTGCATTCATATGCATACACACATGTATCATTATAGTTACCTTGTAAGAGACCATTTGTTTGCAACTCAGTTGTGTAAATAAGCTGGGAAGTATATTCATGTACTAAGAAGCAAGGATGGGACATGAGGTGGCTCTGCCTGAGCTGCTGTGACCTCTTCCTGGATTCCATGCTGAATTCCTGGATGAATGTGTAGCAATCCATCAAGTTTTTTTTTTTTATTTTTCTGTTCTGGTCATTCTGTGTACAGGGAAGCCTCAGCACACTTCGTGTATGACCTATCTCGTGAGAACAAGGCACAGAGGGTCAGCTTTCTGGCTAGATCTTCCAGACTCTTAGAAAGTTAGCATGGCTCTTTCATTCCCAAGAAGGCCACATTATGCTACATGTGAATGTATACTGGTGTAATGGCTAAAATGCATAGGTATCATGATTCCTACTTTGCCTTAGTCAGTGATTAGAAAATTCATAAACAATAGGCATCTAATAATTTTGTATGTCAGGGATCAGGGCATTGAAGAAGTGAACTATGTTCAGGCTTTTAAGAATATGTTCTGTTCATCTGGGATGTGACTCAGCTGGTGGAGTGCTTACCTAAACTCACAAAGCCTTGGGTTTCATCTTTATCAATACATAATTGGGGCATGCTGGCACACACCTACAATAACAGCACTCAGAAGCTGGAGGCATAAGGATCAGAATATCAATTTTATCTTTATCTACATAATGAGTTCCAGGCTAGCCTGAGTTATATAAAACCCCATCAAAAAAGAAAGAAACAAAATGAAGAAATCAGTCCCATATTCTATAGTAAAAATATGTTCAATCAGATATTTTTTATATTAATTTTCTTAAAGAACTCAATGACCATAGCACCCTGAAGCTGCAGGTACCCAGACTTGTATGCATCTCTATAACAGTCATCCTAGGGCATTGAGCACAGGCAGAAAGATTATCCCAAACATTGCATCAGGGAGGGCAAGGAAGTTGCAGCCATGGGATTTTCTGGTGAGAAGGGGGTGAGCCAGCAAATGTATCTCTAAGGATTCAGTACTTAGGCTGGGCCCTTGGAATAAGGATGTTGAAGTGTAGCTTTTGGCAAGGAAGAGCCACTTGGCTTTACAGCAGTGAGAACTGTGTCTAGGCTCTCAATAGAGCTGGGAGCAGACAGGCTATGACATCTGAACCCAGAGTAGAGGGAAAGACAGGAAAGAGGGTGCAATTAGGGTCCCTGGGGATGGATTAGGAAGTCTAAAGCCTTGTGAACTTTATCTCAACCTAAGAATGTGTGTGTGTGTGTGTGTGTGTGTGTGTGTGTGTGTGTTCATATGCAGGAGTGTATGTGCATGCATGTGAAGTTCAGAGAAAAATCTCAAGCATTATTATTTAAGCACTGTTTACATTTCTCTTTTGAATTAGCATCTCTCACTGACCTTGTTGGCTGACTGGCTGGTGGCCAGTGAGCCCCAGTCATCAGCCTGTCCCTATTTTTCTAATGCTGATATTACAAGCAGCCCCCATAGTACCTGAGTACTGAAGACAAAATTAGGTTCTTGTGCTTGAATGTCAAGCCCTTTGCTAATTGAGCCAGCTTCATCCTCATTCGAAGCATTTTTTCAAGGGGAGTGTTGTGTTGCCAAAGCAAGATCACATTTTGTTTTCTCTCTACACTCTTTGCCTCTAGGTGTGAAGAATAAATTTTGTTTTGCTTTGCATTTTCTCTTCAGTGTCACCACCTGGAGCACAGCTGCAGCTGTATAAACAAGGTCTTTTTTTGGTACAGGGAATGGAAGTTATTCTCTCAGTGGTATGCAGCATGGAATCTGTAAGGACAACAGATAGAGTGTGGCACCTGTCAGAAGTGTGGGTGACATCCTGGCAATAATTTAGTAAAGAGATGTCTGGATGGCCATGTGAACATGAACATGAGAGAGTGCTTTTCTGGCATCCAGCATCCTCTTTTTATCCCACAGACATCAAATTGGAAACATAATGATATGGGGAGACTGCTAAAGATTTTGAACATCTGCACTATGTTAAGAATGAAGACAAGAGCACTATCAGTGTTAGGCCTAAATCCTGTATGCCTATTAAGGTCTCCAAATTTCTCAGGAAGTTAGTTTTTGTTACCCTCATTGTGACAGTTAATCTTGATTGTGAACTTGGTGGAATTTATGGTCACCATAGGAATAAAGCACTGGGTATATCTGTAAGAGTGTTTCTCAATGACATTAGTTGAAGATGAAAGATCCATCATAAATGTGGGCAGCACCATTCCAGTGCTGGATTCTGGACAGAATGAGAAAGTGAACTAAATGCTAGCATTCATTATTCAGGTTCCTGACTGTAGATGCAGTGTGGCAAGCTGCCTTGCCTTTCTTGATGTGACATGATGAACTGTATCTGATGGAACTCTAGGCCAAAATAAACAGTTCTTTATGATGCTTTGGCCGGTGTCCTGGTTGTTGTTTTTGACTTGCCACAAGCTAGAGTCATCTGAGAAGAGAGAAATTTAATTGACAGAATGCCTCCACCACATTGGCCTGTACACAGGTCATTTTCTTGATGATCAGTGTGGAAGCATTCAGCCCATTGTGGATGGTGAGACGCATGAACTGTATAAGAAAGCAGGCTGAGCAAGCCACAAGGAGCAAACCCAAAAGCAGCTCCATGGCCTCTGCTCTAGTTCCAACCTCCAGATTCCCAATCTGACTTCTATTATAAGAATTATTCACATGCAATTGATTATATAAATGGATTAATATTTATTAAGGGGTTTATATGAAACACTCATTGCTATAAAATTGAACCTTAAGGCAATTTTTAAAGGGTTGAAATGTCTCACACAGTAGTGATGGCAATCTTTTCTCAGAGAACTTGGGGAATAAACAGGAGGGCTGGCCATGCCCTACCCCGGAGGCCTCCAGATCTCTCTCAATAATGCCTGAACCCACAACAGACATCCTCAAATGAGCATTGTTATGTGAAACTATAAGTTGAAATAAATGCCTTCCTTCCCAAGCTGCTTTGGTCACAGTGTCTTACCACAGCAACAGAAATCTAATTAATACTGCAGTATTTTGTCTCAATGATGTGAAAAGTAACCAAATCACTCTGCAGTTCCATTCCTCACTTGGCTAGAAAGCCATCTCCAGAACTGCCCTCCAGTCTGCTGCATAGGCTGACGGCCCTTTTGGACATCTACTCTTTCCACTAAAATGCTTCAATTATTTATTCTGTCAGGTAAACCCCCGATACTGATTGGACCTCGTGGCATCTGTATTTGTAACTCTGTTACCTGGAAGGTGAGGGACAGGTGTTCATTAAGGGTCTGTAGATAAGGCAGGGACTCCTGGACCAGCCCTACTTGAATACACATAAATATTCAGTACTATTTAGGTTCCAAAAAAAGTGGCCCAGGAAGATCAGGAAACATGGGAATAATTCTGGATGGATCATCTATTGAGAAGAAATTGAGACATACTTAAGATAAATTTTTGTATGTATAATCGAAAGTTTTATCTATAAAAGAGTAAAGTGCACCCATAAATTTAACTGATGTATAACATTTGGTTTTGATGATGATAGAAAAATAAGGAACTGAGAGTTTCATAATTACAATATTCCTACCCCCTAGTAAGAATCCAAACAAGAAAGAACATTCCTCTGTCTGCAGCCATGAAACCTAGTTCAAAGAATTAATATGACTGTCTCCATATTGCCCTGAATCATCCCTAAATCTCAGCAGCTAATCTAAGAAAACTAAATTCTGGAAAAGTCACCAGTAAGGCTTTAAATACGCTCACTCTCTCTCCACTTAGTTGGGAAGGCATTTTGCTTTGTATTTCTGTCAGGTTGAAGGAGGTATGGAAAAGTCAGAGGAAGAACATGATGAGTGAGAGTACAATGAGGTGGCAAGTGGACAGGCAGCTGCTGCTGTCGGCTGTGACCTAGATCTGCAAGTCCTAGGAGAGATCCCTGCTCCTGCTCTAGGTGACCACAACAATGTCTTCAGGCACATTTCTAGACAAGCCTCACCAAGTGATAGCTGTCCTTGACACTTGCACATATGTCACTAGGAAGAGAGACCCTTTACTTCCCCAGAGTGTACCTGTTTCACACATGGATAGGCTGCAGTTTCATTCCCTTTTTACAGCTTCCATAAATGGGAGATGGGAGCAGAGATAAATGATTTTGATTTTTGTTTTGTTCTAATGTGATGTTCTTTTTCTGTGTTGTAGTGAAATCTTTCTTGGCATCAAGAGAAGGAGGTGTTTTTAATTATCTTTAAAACTATGAAGACATGGGGGGCTGGAGAGATGGCTCAGCGGTTAAGAGCACCGTCTGCTCTTCTAGAGGACCCGGGTTCGATTCCCAGCACCCACATGGCAGCTAACAACTGTCTGTAGTTCCAGTTCCAGGCAAACACCAAGGCAAATAAGTAAAGTTTAAAAAAAAATTAAAAAAAAAACCTATGAAGACAGATATGTAAAAGACAGCATGGACATAATAGCCTTCTCAGCTCTGCTTAGAATCTGCAACCCTGGTCATACTGGGTGGGAAAAGAAGGCAAAAATGTGTTTTATTGATCATTATTATGCATGTGCAGGGGCATATGTGAGTTAAACTTTGTGAAGTCATTTCTCTCCTTTCACCTTTATGTGGGATTTAGGAAGTGAATTCAGTCCATCAACACTGGAGGCTAGAGCTTTACTCACTGATCCATCTTGCTGACCTTGCTTTCTATTGCAGCCTCTGTTTGGTTCAGAGAATTTACTCTTCACTGACTCAGACATTCTTCAGTTTCTCTGCAGTGACATCTGTGTTCTTGGATGAAGGTATAGATGTTTTGCTGAGCACCAAGTATTGAAGGACACAAATGTGGGATGTGGGGGATGACACCTGGTCCTCAACATAAGTTCTAGCTGAAGTTCACAGTGATGTGAGACTGGCTATCAACCCCCCACTTCAGTAGATGTTGGTTGGTCCTTTATACCCATGTTCTTTATCTTCTTAGTGCTCTTGGTCATTTTACTCTTCCTGAGTAGTTGGGATTTGGCACTAATAGGAAACTATTAGAAACTAGAGAGACTGCCTGGCCCTTCCAGAGAGCCTTTTGCTAGGATTCTCTAGGGCCATGTCAGTAGTAAAAGTTTATTCTGACCTCTGCACTTGCTGTGTGTAAGAGTATTTAAATGTGATCAGGAGAAGCTGTGCACTCTCTCAGAGTGACAAATGAACCAGCTATTGAATTTAGTCTACTTTTTATTTCATGTAACTTTCTTCTTAGGGTTTGTGACAGCCTTTGCTGTGAAGGTCATTGTGTGTTGTTTGCTCACACGGTGTGTGTGTGTGTGTATGTCTGTGTGTCTGTGTGCCATTCACCTGACACTTATTAGCCTGAGGTTCTTGGATAGCAGACATCATATATCTTTCTTTTTTTCTAGCATCCTATTCCCACTGTCTGCCTGTGGGATCTTAATCTAAATTGTTAGGAAGTGTGCTAAGTAAATTTTGAAGTTGATAAGTGTTCATTTCTTGCAACTATCTCCTTTATTTGTGTGGTTGCACTATAGTTATAGCTCATAAGTCCACAAAGAGAGTAGATTCTTTAGGTAGTGAACTCACACAGAGAGGGGACCACTCCTAGAAGCTAGTGACTTCACAAACAAAGCAGAGTTTTGTTGTAGAGAGCTTCAACTATCAATTTGACAAAAGCCGAGAGTTACTTAGGAAGAGGACACCTCAGCTGAAGAATTGTCCCGGTCAATCTGGCTTATGACCACCTGTGAAGCAATTTCTTTATTTCTAGTTGGTGTAGAACGGACTAGCCCACTATGGGTGGTGCCATTTTTAGGCAGCTGGACTTGCTAGCTCATCAAGTTAGCAGGAGTAAGGCAGTAAGCATCCTTTCTCTGTGTCTCTTTCTTCAGTTTCCTGCCTTGATTTTCTGCTCTGGCTTTTGTCAATAATGAGCTAACCTTGTAAGTCAAACAAATCATTCTTTTTCAGAAGTTTCTTTTGGTCGTGGTGTTAGTTCTAGCAACAGAAACAAAATAGAGCAACTCTGTAGTCTAGTGAACTCACAGACTAGTAGGTTCCTGTAGGCCAGCACAGACAGGAAATAATCCTCTGTAGGCTAGTGTGTCACATATAAAGTAGACTGTGGCTTCATCCTCCCTTCTAGGGTTACCATCCTTAGTTCACACTGTACCATGAGAACAAACATTGAGCAGTAATGAGACATTGTCTAAGAAGCCCAGTCCTCCTCTTTCTACAGATCTGCCGGTCACCACGAACCTTAATTTTTCTATCCTGGTAACATATTCAGGGTCATGCTCAGCCCATTTTTCTTAAAACAAATCATTTGTGAATAGTTGGTTCTGATTTTTAAGTAGACATGATTTACAATCAGTGTTTGTGATCAGCCTCAGAACATGTCAGTGATAATTTTACAGAGAGAGAGTTAACTGTTAGGCACACCTCTAAATGTGGGCAGTGCGATCTCATGGAGTGTGGTTCTCAACTGAATAAAACAAAAATGTGGATACCATCACATTCACCTTTTTGCTTCCTGCTGTAGCTAATACTGAGAACAGCTGCCTTCTACTTTTGTTGCTACACCTTCCTACTATGGTGGACTTACAGCCTCAGACAGGGAGCTGGGACCGATTCTTCCTGCTTTAAGTTGCCTTTGTCACATGTCAATAGTAAGAACAGAAACCAAATTCAGGCCGTTACACTTCTGCTTCCTGACTCTGAGGTCATGCTGCAAGATGACAGCTCAGCTCCTTGTTTCCTTAATTATCAAAGTACCTATGACCAGTGGTGTTCCTGCTGGCTGGGAGAATTATTAACTACTCCACCAGTTCCCTCTCCCTTCTACAAGGACAGAAGGATTATCATGATGGGGATATTGATCGTGTCCTCAGGGTACATCTGAAAAAAGTTTCTTAAGCCAGTTATACAAGTCCAGAAAGAACTAATTTAAAGTAGAAAAAAATAGTTTATATTAAAGTCTAGCGGACTGGGGGAAATCATGTGATGAGGCTGGAGGGGCATTTCAGAGGCAAAGTGAGGGCATTACTTAGGCTCACTGGCCATCCATCATGGAAGGGAAGGGATAGGAGAGGAAATGGTCAGCAGGTAGAAATGGGCAGGTGCTGAAAAGCAGAAATTGTGCAGTCAACTGGAAGGATTTGTGGTAGTTGTTATGGAGCCATCACTGTCTCATTTTTCTCTTTCTCCACATCGCCTGCTTTATTCTGCAGAGCATTCAAGTTAAGGTTTTGCTCTTGGGATAAGGGCTAGGTCCAGAGAACTGTTAGCCTGAGACAGTGATCCCCACTAAGGAAACAAATGTTAGTATAGGAACTTCTTCAAAGACATACATCTAGTGACTGATTGGATGGGGAGTTAATCTGCAGTGTGGCTTTAAATTTACCAGGCCCTTCCTCTCTTAAAATAGTATGCACGTAACTTCTTGCAAATTTGGTAAGTTAGTGAGGTAGTTTGAATGAAAATGTCCTAAGTCTTAAATATTTGTATACTTAGTCTTCAGTTGCTGGTGTTTGGAAAGCCTTAGCAGAGAAAATATGTGGTTGTGAGTGGGTTTAAGCGTTTCAAGAGACCCCATTATTTTGAGTGTGCTTTTTCTGTTTTCTGCTTATGATATGAGCTCCAAGCTACTGCTCTAGCTGTGCAGCTGTTGCGTCCACTCTGCCAGCACAGATTCTAACCCTTGGAACTAAAAGCACAAAATAAACTCTTTCTTTTATAAGTTGCCTTCACCATGGTGTTTATCACAGCAAGAGAAAGTAACTAAAACATACAGGATGGAATTTCTGATCAATAGCCATCTGCAGCTTGGTGGTATTTCTATATGATACTTACCGTATAAGTCATACAAGAAAACAACATTTAAGAATTCCAGAAAACATACTCCCTATGAATGCCAAGTTCCGAGAATGGCATTTCCCAAAATGTGCATATTCAAACTTTAAATTTTTCTTTTATTTAAATGAATAAGGGCTTGGTCAATTTCTCAAAGGTTAAATTAAAGTACTTGCCCTGAATTCTATGAATTGGTGTTTATATCTTTATAACCCATGTAAATGATGGAAAAATGTGGGAACCTGCCTATTATCTCACGCTTAGAAGATAAACAGGATTAAAGAGGAAGCTGGCTAGCAAGACTAGTCTTGTTGGGGAGCTCTGGGATTTATTGAGAGACTCTACCTCAAGGAATAAGGTGGGAGCATTGTTGAGGCTCATTGAACCTCCACATGAACATACTCACATATGTTCATACCACCCCACACAGAAGTCCATACATGCAAAACATAGACACGTAGGTATAATGCACATACATCAAAATGAAAAGAGAAAAAAAGAGGTAAATTACCATTTTTCTGAAAACTTAAACTTACACTCATGTGTATATGCCTGTAGACTAAAATAAAAAATTACATCTACAGGCTTGCCCATAGTCCAGAGAGTGAAGTTTTCTATAAGGAAAGCAATTGCAATTGTAGCTTCCCTGCAAAGTTGGTTTTTGAGTCTAAACATAGAAAATCATATAAGCACCGGTATTCAATAGCTTCTTTCATTTTAAACAGCTCTTCACATTTTGCTAAGTTAAGTGCAAATGGATCATAAATGTACAGGTTAAATTTCCCTTGAAATAAAATGGCTTTCAATTACAGGAAAAACAAGTGTTTGGCCAAATTTGTCTATTTTGCAGAGTGAAGAATTTTCAAAACCCACTTGCAAAATTTAAACACACCCCAATAATATAAAAAAGAAGTGACTCTATTCTCTGGTATTCTGTTTCTATCTCAGAATCAAAATGGTTTAGTAAGAATGTTTGGAAAGAAATTATCTTCTAAAAATTAATAGATTTTCCACCCTCCCTCAATAGTGAGTCAGGTGTTCCTATAGTTGGTAGATTTTCTTTTCAGGCATCTCTTAGCATATTCCTTCAGTCTCTGTGCTTCATGTTTTGTAGTTAAAGGGAAAAATTCACTGTGTGACAAAGAATGTACTCCCTTGTGAGAGCACAGACTTCTTGGCTTGTCATGTCTACTGCATACAGGGACACTTACCATCAGTGACATGAAGGAAGACTGTCAAGAAAAAATGCTTCCAAATGACAAGAAAAATAAATCAAAACTGCATGTTGGATGCTTTGCTTTCATTTGGATACATTGCAATGATAGTTCAGAGGATGATAGAAAAGTAAAGCTATTCCTCTCTAGTAAATGAAAGTATTCACCCAAACAAAGGAGCTAGCAGTTATTCAGAGAAAAAGCCCAGGTTCCAGATATAGAAACTGCTTTGCTTATGCCTCTCCTCACAGGAGTAAAAAGGAAGACAACATGCTTCCAGGAAATGAACTAAATTAAAGTTGGGCTGAATAAAGATGAGAGCTTACAGGGATCCCATGGTTTGGTGACAAGCTTATTGTGAGACATGCAAAGGAGAGCCAAGCTGTTGGATGGAAATAGAATGCTTAATGAATAGACCTATCCAAACAAAATCAGATGATCAGTCAATCTGATACTGGCCCTCTTTGTCTGTAGAATATAGTCTATCTGGATGTGAGTCTTTCCCTTCTGTTGGTAAGGTCTGACTTTATGTCACTCCAGCAGAAAGCTGAAAGACACATTGAGATAAGGCACCTGTTTAACAATGATGAAGGCACAGGGTCCATATTCAGTAGCTTTGAATTCATTGTTCGGTATCATTTAGGGGGCCTTCTGGTTCTTTCAAAAAATCTGTTCTGGCTTATTTTTTTTTTAACCTTTTTCAGGTAGCAGTTGACACTGAACCTTGTGATCTTTGTTATATCAGTCTGAGAAAGAAGTGGGTCAGAGAGAAATGAGGAAAACTCCAGCTCAAACAAACGGTAAGCAAGCATCCGTTTTACATGGTGATAGGAAAGAAACCAAAACCATTGATAGTCTCTGATTTGGAGCCTAGAAAAGAGAAATCACATTTAGTTTTGCCTTTATTTTCTGTTTCTTATTTCTGTGTTTATCTCTGACTCTTTCTTTTCTCCCATACTTTCCTTTTCCTGCCACCACACTTTTTTTTTTCTACTGAGGAATGACCAGTCTATACTGATAACATTAAGCTGTATCACTCTCATGCCTCAGGGACCATCTTTTACTGTATTTTGGGCTCCTTAAAAGATCCCCAGGCCAACACATTGGCACACGTGACCATTTCCTAAATATAATACCAGTAGCACAGACACTAAGAACAACAATCAATAAGTGGTGAAACTGAGAAGCTTCTGTAAAGCCAAAGACACAGTCAATAATGGGAAAAGATTTTCACCAACCCTACAAGTGACAGAGGAGTGATCTCTAAAATATGTAGAGAACTCCAGAAACTAGAGCCCAAAGTCCCAAATAACCCAATTTAAAAATGGGGTTCAGAATTAAAAAGGGAATTCTCAGCAGAAGAATTACAAATGGCTGAAAAGCACTTGAAAAAGTGCTCAACATCTTTAGCTATCAGAGAAATACAAATCAAAATAACTTTGAGATACCACTTGACACCTGTCAGAATGGCTAAGATTAAACATAAAGGACAGCCTATGCTGGAGAGGTTGTGGACAATTTAAGAATAAATATTTCTTGAAATGGCAAGTAGCATCCCTGTCTAATTAACAGCTTAAAAAGTATTTCAATAAAACTATGTATGAATGTTATATATTATAAATGTCAACATTTACATGCAGGCGTGCAGGCATGTCAATAATGAACTAAAATTGATTTTGGGGGGAATTTATACAAGTGATCTAGCTGGAGTACATGCAACTCTACTTCAAAGTTCTTAAGAATAATTCATATTTATTTTCATAGTGGCTGTACTAATTCACATTCGTACCAGCATTTATAAATGTGATCCTTCACAACAATCTTCACTATCATTTTTTTGTTTTCTAATTTTTTAATGATATTCATTTTTTCATAAATGAAATGAACTCTCATTGCAGCCCTAATTTGCATTTCCCTAATGGCTAAATATTTGTTTATGAAGTTACTGGGCATTTGTATTTATTTACTCAAAACATATTCACTCATCTGATGATTCTATTTCTAATTTGTGGGAAATCATCCATGCCTATTTCCATAATACAAATATATTAGCACCAACATTGTATTCTTAATATTAAGTAACTTGCTCTTATGCTATTTACCTTTTTGTGATGCAGGATGGTCTTTCTATATCCTATGAATATGTATTACTACCACTGGATAATAAAGAAGCTGCCTTGGCCTATGGTAAAACAGGAAATAGCCAAGTGGAGAATCCAAGAGAGAAACAGGGAAAAGAGGCAGATTCAGGACAGAAGCTGTGAGCTCTCCAGAGAACCAAGATGTGAGAGACCAGATAAGCCACATGTCTCATTGCAAAACACAGATTGACAAGAATGGCTTGAGTTAAATTGTAAGAGCTGGTTAATACTGAGCATGAGCCATAGGCCAAAGAGTTTGTAATTGAAAAGAAAAAAGAAAGAAAGACAACAGGGCTCCTATTTTTGTTCTATTTGGCTGCTTACTGACTTTAAGGAGACATGCTGTGTGCTGTGCAGTGTTTCCTTCTATCAGAAAGCAGGGCTTTTCTCTGTGAAAAATGAGAATTCTAATGATGATCTAGACTTTTCCTGAAAATCCTGAGCTACAAAGGATAGATGCTTAGTTTACTTTGTATTTCTGATCAGGAGGAATTCATTTCAGATGGGCAAGTTGGAGCCTGGGGTACTTTTTTTTTTTAATCTTTAGTTTATTTTTGAATAAAGTCTCATTTTTTTTATCCATGTATCCCCTTGTTCAAACTCCTTTCCCCCTCCTGTCCCTCCTACTCACTCTCTCTTCTCTCCATCAGTTTATCTCCTCCCCAGCAAGCTCAGGAGTCCCCAAGGTCCCAAGGTGGCTTAGTTCAGCATCCACACCAGGTAGATCTGCTTTCCTCACCCCAGCATCAAGAATGGGTCAGGTGTTCCTCTGGAGGGAATGGGATCCAAAATGCTGGTCCAAGGTGTTTTAGATCCCAAGCTGTTCAGTGGTTGTAGTTTGCAGTTTGGACATGCTTTGCTTTTTGTTTAAAGCCCACTAATGAGTGAGTACATTCCCTGCTTATTTTTCGGGGTTTGTGATACCTCACTCAGGAGGATATTCTCCAAATTCATCCATTTGCCTACAAATTTTAGGATATCATTTTTTCTTACTGCTGAGAAGTACTCCATTGTGTAGATGTACCACAGTTTGTTAATTCATTCTTCAGGTGAGGGACATCTAGGTTGTTTCCAGGTTCTTGCTATTACGAATAATGCTGCTATGAACATAGTTGAGCTAATATCTTTGGAGTGCAAATGTGTGTCTTTAGGGTGTATGCCCAGAAGTGGTATTGCTGGATCCTTGGGGAAATTGATTCCCAGTTTTCTGAGAAACCGCCATACTGCATTCCAGAGTGGCTGAACAAGCTTACACTCCTACCAACAATGGAGGAGTGTTTCCCTTGCTCCGCAACCTCTCCAGCAAAGGTAGGCTGTCATCTATGACTTTTACCTTAGCCAGTCTGACAGGTGTCAGGTAATATCTCAAAGTTGTTTTGATTTGCATTTATCTGATGGTTAAAGAAGTTGAGTACTGCTCTGCGGCGTCCCAGCGCACTCTGGAGCAGGGGCAGCTGAACTCTGCACCTGGCCACACCCGCAGCCCCTGCTGCTCAGGGAATCTACTAAGAGCCCTACTGCGACCCTGAACTGAGTGAACTGAGCAAACCAACTGCAGGGGTCTATGAGGGGCGGATTCGAACCCTGACCAGAGGTGAGGAGGGCTCGGCGGG
>PVIH01008822.1:0-87552 GCA_004025045.1 Sigmodon hispidus | reverse complement strand
GCTCAGGAGGATATTCTCCAAATCCATCCATTTGCCTGCAAATTTTAGGATATCATTTTTTCTTACTGCTGAGTAGTATTCCATTGTGTAGATGTACCACAGTTTGTTAATCCACTCTTCAGTTGAGGGACATCTAGGTTGTTTCCAGGTTCTTGCTATTACAAATAATGCTGCTATGAACATAGTTGAGCTAATACCTTTGGAGTGTGACTGTGCATCTTTAGGGTATACACCCAGAAGTGGTATTGCTGGGTCCTTGGGGAGATTGATTCTCAATTTTCTGAGAAACAGCCATATTACATTCCAAAGTGGCTGAACAAGCTTACACTCCCACCAACAATGGAGTAGTGTTTCCCTTGATCCACATCTTCTCCAACATAGGCTGTCATCTGTGCCTTTTATCTTAGCCAATCTAACAGGTGTTAGGTGGTATCTCAAAGTTGTTTTGATTTGCATTTCTCTGATGGCTAAAGATGAAGAGCACTTTTTCAGGTGCCTTTCAGCCATTCGTTATTCCTCTGCTGAGAATTCCCTTTTTAGATCTGTACCCCAGCCCAACAAGATTAGCAAATGACAAGACACTCATCCAGCCAGTCTCGGGGTGTCTGATTGGCTCAGCCACTCAGCACTGAGTTCACAAGCACATGCTTGCCACACTTGGGTTTCCTTAATTTGCCTTTGTTTTGTTTTATGGTTTATGATGATTGAATTCAGGTCCTCACAAGTGTTTTACTGACTGAGCCATCATCTCAGTACATTTTACTACTTTTTATATTGATGCTGTAACAAGTCCTGATAGCATAATGATTTTCCACTGGGTGAATTTCTCATCTTGTAGGGCTACAGTTAAGAATTCTATAGCATGTCTTCTTAGGCTAAGGCCCAGGCGTGGCAGGATTGTACTCCCTTCTGGAAACTCGAGAGAGAATCTGTTCTCTCCCTTTTCAGTTTCTTTTACTCATAACCCACACGCTTGACACTGTCCCTACTTTCTGGTCAAGGGCAGAGGCAGCAATTCCAATTCTTCTGAAATCACTTTATTCTGAGCCATCTTCTGCCTTCCCTTTTTGGAGCCCCACAATTCATTCAATCACACAATCTAGGATAGTTTTCCTACCTCAAAGTCAAGAAATCTTTATCCTGTATTCTCTGGGCTACCTTGATCTCCTTTTCAGGGTAAGGTGTCACACTCCTGTAGCAGGGACTGGGCTATGAACAACTCTGAGTGGACATGATTCTATATTTCTACTTCTTAGAATCTGTTTGTCTAGATGATCATGATTTCATTAATCATAGGATTTTTCGGTGACAATTTCTAGAAACAAATCTGTATTCTTATACTCCTTTCACTAAACATTATGTGTTAAAAATTTATTCACAAACCCTTGCAGACTATTGATAGAATATAAATCACTTCAACCATTATAAAAACAGTACAGTGGTTCTTCAAAAAAAACTACAAGGGCAATTATCATGTGATCCAGAAGTGTAACTACTGTGTGCAAAATCTACAATTTTTATTAATCTTGTTCCTGTATTTCTGGAGTAAGATGTATTATGTTGGATCCATTTCTTTGCATAGATTGGCCTCAGTTTCCTTACAGTGATCACTCATAAATAGTAAACCCAGCCACAAAGCAACTTTGGTTTCTCTAGCTAGTGTCCATCTAATCCTTCCCTCTAGTCATCTCTTGAGAAATGAATGGGAACTTAACTTGAATCATCTTTTTCCTCTTGAAAATTAGAAGTACAAACCATGTATTTTTTTTAAAGCCATTAAGTCATTAATTTTTATTTATCAAGCTTGGAGGAAAAAAGACCTATTCTTATCACATTTTTGTAACATGCCAGACTAATTTGTGTTTGCTTTTAATAAAATTATTTCCTTATTTCGTGCATTGATGCTAGACATGCCTTTACACCCGTTGAACCAACACATCTGCTTCCAAGCTGTCCGTGTAATAAATTTTCTGGTAAATTATGTTTCTGTTGAATGAATTCATGTTTTTTATTCAAAATAAGCTGTTATAAATGATTCATGTCTCTCTACATTTTCAACAGGAACAAATTAATTTTTTAATTGAGCTCTGAAATGACCTGTTCTTCCCAAATGCATATTAAAAGAAGATGATTACAAATGGCTGTCAGGATCGAATGAGACTTTGTAATAACTTTTTTCATTTACTGAGGATATTTGGCAAACTTTTCTTAGTAGAAATTTATGGCACTTGATGAATAATTGGAAAGTAGCATCTTCTGGAAAAAGATTTTGGTTATGCAAAAGAAAATGAGCCAGAAATAGCAAAAAAAAGCATTTCGTTTCACAAAAAACATGCCAGATAAAATACTCAACAAAAATATTGCAAATTAGGTGCAATTTCCATTATTAAATATTGGTAACAATATTGATATTTTTACATGTTTATTTATTGAGATTAATTTTACATTTTGATTATGTATGTATGTGGATGTGGGTGGGTGTGGGGTGATGAGTTTGTGCATATGCATGCAAGGGTCCACAGAGGCCAGGAAAGGGAATTGAATCTCCTGGAACTGAAATGACAGAAGGTTGTAAGCTGCCTAATCTGAGTGCTGGAAACCAAACTAAGGTCTTTAACATGACCAATGTGTGCTCTGCACTGCTTGGTCACCCTCCAGCCTCTTACCTATTATTTAAATTAAAAAGTTACATACACACTGGCAAGTGCACACACACACATCGTATACATCATAATGTTTCAAATAATGTATACATTATATTGCAAACATAGTAGAATGATTATAACTACTGAGAGATGTGTCTCATGTAGTATTTTTAAGATGATACTTCTTTAATTTTACTCAGTATTTTTAGGGAGTGTTGTATATTATTAATTGTGGTCACCAGGCAGTACCCTAAGGTCTCTTAAACTTATTTCTCATGTTTAACTAAATATGTTTATTTGTTAACCAACATTTTTACCTCCCTCTTCTTAATTCCGTTGGCCTTCAGTAACTGCAACATTATGCTTTCTTCTAAGTAGTTAACGTTCATAGATTCTGTTGGGAGTGAGATTCCAGACTGTTCTAGTCTTTCTGTGTTTGTTTTATTTCACTTAATAAAATATTTTATATATTTACCCATGAGCCTTTGCACACTATTAGTAGAATATACAGTTATATAGTCTCTATATAAAATAGAAGAAGAGTTTCTCAAAACCTTAAAGTTCAAACTACCATATGATCTAGAAAACTCACACCTGTATTTATGTCCAAAGAGAATGAAATCAGAAGGACAAAGAGAGATTGGCAACATGATTCATAATAACCAAAAAATGGAACCTATCTAAGTGTGCCCATCAATAGATAAATGGATAATGTGTTCATTGCTTTTGAATGGTGTAACAATTTTTGTGTATATACCTCTTCCATCTTTGATTTGTATAAGAAAAGAAAACTTTTCATTTTTTTTTCTGATGTCTTCTTTAGTAGAGATTTAACACACTTTGGCTTTATCATGGTTGAAATTTTATGATGTATGAAATTGATACAGTGTTCAAATGCCTCTAAAAATTTTTTCATAGCAATCCATCCCTTTCTATTTGCTACTATCATAAAATTGAAGCTTAGACATGGAAGTCAAGCTACAAAAATAACACAGACACCTTTTGATATATAATTTTAGAATTTTTTACATTATTAGCATTTTACACATGAAGTTGCAACTAATTTGAAAAACTGATTATGGTGCAAACACACACACACAAATTTTTTTGTCATATACATGGCTTACATTAGTGCAATAGAAATAAGAAAAGAGATGGAATCTCTCTTTGAAGTCTAGATAGTTCTATGAAAGCAGGACAGAGCTCACTCTAATTCATAACACTTTCAGGTGCTAGCTAGTTCAACATTCAACTAAAAATAGATGCGCTCATATTTCAAGATTAGAGGAATTTAGATCTCTCGAATGAAATCCATTCTTTTCAGCTCTTTGGGAGGCCCTTAAGAAAGGGTGTCACACCAACATGTACTGTTCCTTATAATTGATTTCAGCTAACTGGTCTATATTGGACCATTCTACTTAATATTGAAAGCAGAATAAGCTGAGCATGTCATTTCTGTTCTTCTATAACTAGCCAATTCTGATTGTACCTCTGGGTATCTCTCTGTTCACCAAACACAATAAAAGCTCAAACTACAGCATTATGTCAAAATTATGAAACTATTTGGAAATAATAGCAATTAATAAAGAAAAATAGGATTTGATTATCTTTCAAAATCATACTTCCTAAATCCCCCCAATGCCATTCCAATTTCTGCCTAGTCCCCTCCCCCACCCCCGTATAGTGTGGGTGCATTCCCTCAATTCACATCTCCAGAGGCCACAATTTCATGGAACTGACCACTCCTTGACAACACCTGATTCTTTCTGTCCTGGTGTGAATAGCAAACACATTTTTAGTGGAAATCGTTATAGTCATAGGAAAGATCCAACCTTTTTTATGGCCTGGGTGGTTAAATACTCAACAGTGCTTTTCCCACAGCATGGAAGAGCTGCTGTCATTGCAGAGGACCAGGTGGTATGTCTGATTATTTACTTTAAGGCACACTGTAGACCTACTACTGGGTCTTTGTAAATATTAACCTCATCTTTCATGTTCATCTGAGTCTTGCCAAAATAATACATGCTTCTGCAGTTTTCTAATGCTTTGTGTCTTTCAGTATTATTTATTTGATAGAGTATCAGTGCCATTGACCTATTTGCCAAAAATTGACACCCAGCCATGAGTCCCTTTCCACCACTATCTATCCATCAATCTTAAAGGTGTGGTTTTTTATCTCTTAAGTATATCATACCAATAGCATGTAACCTGCTGCTCAGAAAAATCATACTGAAGTTTGCCAAATCTTGGACCATGCCCTAAAATGACCCCTTAGTTGCCTTTGGTATAAGGTCTTTGAGCCTCCTATACTCCCACTCTGCCACTGGCAACCTTTACATGCTTTCTGCAACTCACTACTTCTCTTTGGCAATTTTTGGTTGTAAAAGCCATTTTGTAACATAAACATTACCATGCATTTGACTTTATTCTTATTTTAAAGATAGCATACTTCTCTATCAAGAGTTTCTTGGGTTTTAGCGATTATTGGGTTAAGAATCATCATTTGGCTTTAGTCTCATATAAGACTGATACCCAGTCTTTTCTCAAAATACTTGTTATCTCTTTGGTGTTAATCTTCCAACCACCTCTTGCTCTGTTTGCATGAATTTTTCTTTATTTTATGATGTCTTTGCTGATCTATTTCATTGGTTAACTCATTCCCATTGTTTGGATATCACTTTTTATTCAACACTTTTTTATGTCTACTTCTAACTAAAATTTTCCAGGCAAAAGCACTTGTCCCTCAAGACTTTCCTATTCATTCCAAGCTACAGAGTCCGATGAGATGAGAAAGCTGTCTCTTTGTATTGCTCATTCAGTCTCAGCACCATCACTCAGCAGAGTCTATTCACTAAATATTGGTTGAACCATGACCTAATGAGTTGTTTTCTGTATACTTATGACAGATGCATCATTTCTGCTAAAACAGTTCATGAGCAAGAAAGATCCTACAAAGGTCAACAACTCTCCAGACCCTAGATGAGTTTTAACAATATTTAGTAATATTTAAATACAGTGTCATTATTTATCACTAGTGTATTGCATGTGTGCACATGAACATGTATGCCAGTACACACACGTGGAGACTGGAGAAGAGCTTAGTGCAGTTGATTTCTCCTTTTATCTTTGTATGTGTTCTGGAGCTTGAACCCCATTTCCCAGGGTTGCATAAAAAGCTCCTTTACCTGCTGAGCCATCACATTGGCTCTCAATTTCATTTATTAGCAAAACAGATGACCCGTTTTTCCTATTGGATTAAAAAATAATTCAGTGCAACTTCCTCAATCTTATATAATACTACCCCTTAAGGAAAGCTGGTTTTATTTCACATTTATTGCAAACATGCAAAGAAAACAAAAGAAGAGGTCTGTAGTAGGAACTTTGTTTTCCAGTTACCACTTTCATATTTTAATTCAGTTCTCTAATTATCTGATCCTGATATTTGCCCAGCAAAATGTATGGATCTGTACCAGTTCTTCCATGCTTTAGGAAAGACTGTAGCCACCAGCATCTGAATTTCTCTGCTCAGTTTTATCCATGCCATGCCATTCTGTAGAGCTCGAAGCTGACTGCTTGCAAGTTGGCTGCTTGCTATCGGATATAAAACTGTTTGTTGTTAAGTTCCTGTAAGAGACACTCACAGAGTAGATTCAATTACATACATTAGTATGAGTAGTTGGATGCAATCATTTAGGTTTCAAAGCTTTCTTTTGAAATTTAGGCTTTTAAAGAGTATAATTTGGGCATAATATGTGTTTTGTCTTCAAACTAAAAAAGGTTTTCAGTATAGCTGTAGATACTGTATAAGGTGTGTACAACCTTCTAAGATCTTTTTGTTCTGTTGGAAAATTGTCTGAGTTGAAATAAGCTTAGACTTGGGAGAGAGAGAAAATTGGAAAAAGAAATGGAATTGGTTTTGGAGGAAAGAAAGTGAGAAAGGAGGGCTGTCTTTTTGCTGCAAATTTGCAAGTTGCTTCTAGACACTGGTTCTCAGGGCCTGCTTCTCATGTGCCCTGCTGTGGTTTCCACAGGAGTCAGCTTGGCTCCACTCAAAAGAGATGCTGCAGTGTGGTGTGATTGAGGGTGATTGCTTTCGCTTACTTGATTAAAACTGAGAGAAATATAGACAGTCCTCCAGTTATTTTTTATGCAGCTTGCTGACGATTGCTTTTCTTTTTAAATGGACATTTACTACCTATTTAGAACAATAAAATACCTCAAAGCAAACATTAAGCAAAATGCAACCTATCTATCACATCCCCTGCTCTTTGCAGCAGTCATAACCATGAATAGAGAGCCCATTACATGGTAAGTTTCACGTCCTTACAAGTTCCTTTATAGATTCACTTAGTGATCACTAATAACCTATTTAGCAAGTATTTAATTAAGGAAATGTTAACAAAAGCCAATTACTCATTGTCTTGAATTTTATTTTGGGGAATAATGAAATATAATTTTAATGAGTCATGTATATGTATATCATATATATGATGTATACATACATATATGTATATGCTAAACAATGTTCTTGGGAATCACCAGTTTACCCACAATAATACTTAACAAGCAGGCAGTAAACATTTCATGATGCATGCTGTATTCATCAGTAATTCTCTTTCACTTATTTTGATAGCTAAAGAATATAAACACATAAATAATAAGTGCCTTTTATTAGTAATTAGCATGAAATTTTCTTTATCAAGAGACCTGAGAAGCAACATAGGAGTGTGCATTCATTCATCTACACACTAGTTGCAACTTCTAACACAAAATTCAAATGCATTCCAGGGGAGCTATACCAGATCTCAGAATTTTTTTATTTAATTTACAAATACACAAGAAAAGATGGGTCCCCACGAAAAAAATGGTTTAAATCTCTTTAAATCTGTTGAACTAATTTTAGATTTATAGACAAGAATCAAGATAGTGTGTATGAATCTTGCTCTGGGTTCTGTCATGTTAACAGTGTGAAATCATACTTCAGTTTTGAGCTCTTTGGAGATGAAAAGGGAATGTGCAAAGCTGGCCCACATAGAGTGTGCATCTACCTTGTACACACTGATATTCTTTAACACTAACCACATCAGTTATGAAAGCAGGGAATGAGCAATGCTTACCAACCTACAGACTTCTCCAAGAGGAGAAGGCTTCTTCCTATGGACTACAGTTCCATCAGAGGTCAGCCCAGCTGAAGTCACTTCCTGCCCCCCCCCTTTCTCTCAGCATACCAGTAGCCTCTCTTTTACCTTGCCCATTTTAAATAATTCGCTAATTTTATTTTGCCAGAGTTGACACAATGATATGAATGCGATTCAATGCTGAACAGTGGAACACTAAGATTTCTGAGGCTGCTCCTAAGGAAGCCTCAGAGAAACAGATATTTATCTTTTAGGCAGTCTGGTTATGCAAATTCCAGCCATGCTGCTATCTACTCCCTTGGGCCACAGCTATAGTTACCAGTGGTTTGAACAGGGCTGGTCTCTTCTACCTATTGCTCAGGTGGAATCTATATCGTGAAGTATGAAGGAGGTAGAATTAATCTAAGCAAGATGCTTAGAGGTGTGGCCTTTGGAGAGGAAGTGGGTAATATACAGCCTTCCAAGCAGACTCTTCCTCTGTGAATACAGTGACTGTCTCAAAGCAGTGTGAGGTGCTAGAGAGATCACTCAATTAATAAAGTCTTTGCTTTAAAACAGGGGGACCTAAGTTCATGAGCAAAGCTGGGCTTAGTGGCTCTGTGCTTACAATCTAAGTCCTGGGGAACTGGAGACAGGCAGAGTCCCTGGCTCCCTGGCCAGCCAGCCTAGTCTAATGAGCATTCTCCAGAACAATGAGAGATCCTGCTTCAAAACTAAAGTGGAGTGGCCAGAGGGATGGCTTAGTGGTTAAAAGCATTTGGGGCTCTTTCAGGTGACTCAGGTTCAATTACTAGCACTCATATGGTAGTTCATAACCATTTCTAAGTCTACTTTTAGGGTATCAAATATCCTCTTTTGGCATCTTTGGGCACCAGACACATGTAGTACAGACATTTATGCAGGCAAAACACCTACATACACTCAAACAAAACCAAAATCTTCACCACCAATAAAACAAAAACCCTAAAACCACACCTCATGTGCACGTGAACACATGCTTAGTGTACACACACACACACACACACACACACACACAACAGAGAGAGAGAGAGAGAGAGAGAGAGAGAGAGAGAGAGAGAGAGAGAGAGAGAATACACACATGAATACTTCTTCCTTCCTCATATGGCAGGAAACCCTGATCAGCTGTAGGACTCAGCAGCAAGCTGGTCATATATGTAATGTACATATCAGATTCTCCCCTAAACGCACCCTAAATCAAGTGTCTGCCTGGCCAGTGAATGTTCCTAGCAAAGGTCACCCAGCATCAGCCATGGTAGAAACTGATGAGTCACGGCCTGAGGACGCTCTTTTCCTCATTGGATGGGCAGGAGGAAAGCCAGCAGGGATGATCAGTGGCAGGAACAGGAGCCTGAATCATGTGAGAAGTGGCAGCCAGAAAAGCAGGAGACCAAGGGAGATGGCGACTTCTGGGAGTCAAGACACAGATTCTCTCTGTAAAAGCTTGGTGAGTGTCCAGCCAGGAGCCAGGCAAGATTTTCATGGCACCTAATCTGTTCCAGTGTTAAGTCATCTCAGGGAAAGGAAAGGAAAAGGAAAAGGAAGACGTTTAAAATGTGCTTTTAAAAAATATGCACGTGACCCATCACAATATCACACTACCTTAGAGCAAGTGCTAGTGTGAGGGACAGTTTCCAACTTAACTTTTCACATCTGGGGTGCGCTGTGGGCAGGCGCAATGGCACGCTGGTCCAGTCTTGTCCTCGACCCCAAGATCCAGTCTGGCTCACGAATCTCTTTCACTTGCCTGTTTCCTATATGTTTTCAATCCAGAATAAAAGAGATAATGTAGCATTCAGCTTTCACTTCAAGCATAATTTTAACTCCTTTGAAATTCAAGAGCAAGCGCCTAGTGTGCTGAGTGGGCTAATGTTCAATCTGATTGAGTATCTTCCCAGCTGTAAAATATAGCAGGTTTCCCCAGTCTCTGGGAATTAAACACAAGTAGCAATAATATGAATGTAAACAAAACTTTCCACCTAGGGATATGAATATGTTCACATGGCTGCAGAGTAGCAAAAATATTTATTTATATCTTTTGTTGTAATTAAGGCCCATGCTCCAATTATTGCTTCCAAAGTAATTTGGAAAATTAGAATTCCCAGTAACATACATTAGAATTTAGAAGTCCTTTGACTTTTTAGTACATTACTAAATCAATATATTTGTTAAGCTGTAAATACAAAGGCCCCACCCAGAAAAAAATCATGACGAATAAATGCATTTTCAAGGGCTAGGGAGATGACTCAGGGGATAAGCACACTTACCCTGAAAGCATGAGACTTGAGTTTGAATCCCTAGGAACCAGAAAATATTTGGTCATAGCTACACTTGCCTCACTTGCCTGTAATCCCAGAATGAGCAAGCAGAGACAGATAGATCCTGGGAGCTTGCTGGCCAGCCAGTGTTGTCAAAGCAAGAAGCTTCTGGTTTTGTTAGAGACTCTGTCTCAAGGAAATAAGGTTGAATGATGGAGGAAAACACCGGATATCAACCTTTGGCCTTTGTATTCTTGCAAATATCTATCTGTCTGTCTGTCTGTCTGTCTGTCTATCTCTCTATAGATAGATATAGACATAGTTTATATATATAGCTTATATGTATATATATATAGGTTATTCACATGTATATATACATGCCACAAAAAGTAAATTTCAATAACAAAATGCAAGTTCATGAAAGTTTGCTGAGTAGCATATAGTATACATAGGGGTAGTGGTATCTCATTTCAAGAGTTGTATGCTTGGAGAAAAATTTACTATGCTTTTAGAATTGAATTTATTAGAAGCATCTGATTAGTAAACTCACCTTGAAATCTCTTTAGTGGGTACAATCAATTTTACCATTTATAGTAGGAAAACAAAGGCATTGTAAAGGCACAAGATAATTAGCTATGATTGTGTTTTAATTAGTATGGCTCTGTGTAGCTGGAAGTATCCAATAAGCATGTTTAAAATCTGAACCTAGTTCTAAGTAGAGGCCTGAGTGAGGTATAGATGGAAAATAATTTGCATAGAAATTGTAGTAAAATATATACTAAAAGTATATAGTATATATTTTTATATATGTACTTATAATCATAGTGAAATATACTATATATACACATACACACACATATATATACAATAAACAGTAAAAGCTTTTAGAAAGTTTGTGATAACCAGAAAATGGGACACAAATATAGAGTCATGGGAAAATTATTAATTCACGTATTTTCATAGTCTTCTTGCTAATTTTCTTAGTTTTTCTATTGCTGTGATAAAACATGATGATCAAGGTAATACATACAATAAAGTGGGTTCCAGCTCCTGAGGGATAGAGTCCATGGCAGCAGAGTGAGAGTGTAATGACAGGAACAGCGTAGAGCTGACACTTGAAGCCAGAGGAGGCACCTGGGAATGACACTAGTTTATAAAACCTCAGTGTCTGACCATAGTGACACCACCTATAAGGCCATACCTCCTAATCTTTTTCAAACAATTAGACCAACTGGAAGGTCATAATTCAATATGTACCTATGGGGCCATTCTATTGAACCCCCTATATCACCTATCACCATTTGTAAAATTACAATTAGTAAACAAGAACAGTAATTATAAATATATCCATTGCAAATGGTCATTGTCCTGCGAATTCTGGAGGGCAGATTATTAAGAGCTAGGCTTGGCAATATCACTCTCAACACAAAATCATGGGAGATTTTGTGTAAGCCATTTCTGATAAAGGCCTGCTGGAACTGGTGATGAGAACCTGAGCCTCTAATATATCTCAAAGGTCTGGAAGCTACTGTTCTATAGACAGCACCTGCAATGTAAATTAAATGAGTGTGAACCCAGAGACAAGAGACTGCATTTTGAAGAACTGATTGTGGAAGAAACAAAGAGAGCAATCAGAAAATTATGTTAACAATCCTTAGATTTAGAAGGTCACATTGATCAAAATTCCCTTTGAGATTCCACAGACATGAGAATTTTCATGAGAATTTGCACACATGGAGCTCCTAGAAAACTGAAGTCCGGAAACTCAGACCCCTGTCCAGAGTAGAGTCAGAGGTGAGCAGATTTCAGCTCCTGGGCCACCCATCTGGAGAATTCCTTCCCAGGATCAGGGTCACAGACTTGGACTTTTGCTAGCAGATAGGCCATAGGTTTTAGCTGTGAGGGGCCTCCTCCAGCAACCTCTAAATGAAGGGACCTCACAGGGCTAGTACCCACCTCTAGGGCAAAATGCATCATCAGAGAAGAACCGAGGCCTTTGAAACTCAGACCAATGTCCAGAGCAGAGTCAGATATTGAGCAAACCCCTTACACAGAGCAAATAGGAGACACACAAGCCCTCTAACCACAACTGACTAGGAGCTGACTAATTGTGAACCACTGAAGCCATGGGCAGACACTAGTGCAAGAATACATATAACAATATAAAGAACAACAAGACAACACCATAAGAAACTGATAGTTCTACAACTACAAGACCAGAACAGAGCAATGAAGAAAAAAAAAGAAGGAAACAACAGCAAAAACACCTTTATGAAGATTACTGAAGCCTTAAAAGTTTAAGGATATAAAAAAATCCCTTAAGGAAATAGAAGAAAATACAAACAAAAAAATTAGAAGAGATGAACAAATCCTTGAAAGAAAACCAAGAAAAAGAAAAACCAAAACATGAAATAAACATTCCAGGAACTAAAAAATTGAAATAGAAGCAATAAAAAGGGCAAAAAACGAGGCAAAGGTGGAAATAGAAAATCTGAAGAAAAGAGCTGGAACTACAGATACAAGCATAACCAACAGAATCCAAGAGATGGAAGAGAGAATCTCTAGAGTGGAAGACTCAATATCAGAAATAGATACATCAGTCAAAGAAAACACAAAAACCAAAAAAGCCATAACACAAAATGTTCAGGAAGTTTGAGACACTATGAAAAGACCTAACCTGAGAATAATAGGAATAGAAGAAGAAGAATACCAGCTCAAAGGCACAGATAATGTATTCAATAAAATCATAGAAGAAAACTTTCCCAACCTAAAGAAGGAAATGCCTATAAAGATAAAAGAAGCTCTCAGAGTAACAAGTAAATTTGACCCCTGGAGAAGTTAGGTCACCACAAAATAATCACACCACAATACATACAGAACAAAGAAAAAATTTAAGAGCTGTAGAGGAAAAGGGCCAACTTACCTATAAAGGAAGACCAACCAAAATCACACCTGACTATTGAATGGAACAATAAAATCATGAACGTCCTGGTCAGAATTTATACAGACACTAAAAGAGCGTGGCTGCCAACCTAGACTACTATAACCAACAAAACTATCAATCACATAGATGGAGTAAACAAGATATTTCATGACAAAGTCAGACTTAAACAATACTTATCTGCAAATCCAGCCCTTCAGAAAGCATTAGAGAGAAAAATTCAACCTGCAGATCCCAGATACAACCATGAAACCACAAACAATCAATAATCCCACAGAAAACAACCCCAGAGAAAGGAAATACATACAAGCTACTGCCAAAAATAACAGGAAATATCAGTCAGTGGTCACTAATATCCCTTCAAATCAAAAGAAATAAGGGAAATATCATTCTTATAACTGCAAATAGCATTAATTACCTTGTAGTAACTATAACCAAAGAAGCAACAGTTCTATTTGAAAAAAACTTTAAATCACTGAAGAAAGAAATTGAAGAGAATATCAGAAAATGGAAAGCTCTCCCATGTTCCTGGATAGGTAGGATCAACATAGTAAAAATGACAATCCTGCCAAAAGCAATCTACAGACTCAATGCAATTACCATCAAAATCCCTACACAATTTTTGACAGACCTTGAAAGAACAATACTCAATTTTATTTGGAATAACAGGAAAGCCAGGATTGCCAAAACAATTTTTCTCAACAAAAGAACTTCAGGAGGCATCACCATTCTGATTCCAAGTTATACCATAGAGCTATAGTAATATAAACAGCTTGGTACTGGCATAAAAACAGATTTGTGGATCAATGGAATCAAATTGAAGATCCCAACATTAACCTAAAAATCTATGAACACCTGATCTTTGACAAAGCAGCCCAAAATATTCAATGGAAAAAAGATAATATCTTTAACAAATGGTGTTGACACAGTTGGATGGTAGTGTGTAGAAAAATGCAAATAGATCCAAACCTATTACCCTGCCCAAAACTCAAATCCATGTGGATCAAAGTCCTCAATATAAACCCAGCCACATTGAACTAGATAGAAATGAAAGTGGGAAATACTCTACAATGAACTGGCACTGGTGACTACTTCCTAAATATAAGACCAGTAGCACAGACTCTAAGAACAATAATCAATAAGTGGGACCTCCTGAAACTGAGAAGCTTCTGTAAACCCAAAGGCACAGTCAATAAGACAAAACTACAGCCTACAGAGTGGGAAAAATTTTTCATCATCTCTACAAGTGGCAGAGGACTGATCTCTAAAATATATAGGAAACTCAAGAAACTAGAGCCCAAAACCTTGAATAAACCATTCAAAAAATGGGGTTCAGAACTAAAAAGGGAATTCTCAGCAGAAGAATTACAAATGGCTGAAAGGCACTTCAAAAAGTGCTCAACATCTTTAGCCATCAGAGAAATGCAAATCAAAACAACTTTGAGATACCACCTTACACCTGTCAGATTGACAAAGATAAAAGACACAGATGACAGCCAATGCTGAAGAGGTTGCGGAACAAGGGGAACATTCCTCCATTGTTGGTGGGAGTGAAAGTGTGTTCATCTACTCTGGAATGCAGTATGGCAGTTTCTCAGAAAACTGGGAATCAATGTCCCCCAAGGATCCAGCAATACCACTACTGGGCATATACCCTAAAGATGCACAGTCACATTCCAAAGGCATTAGCTCAACTATGATCAAAACAGCAATATTCGTAATATCAAGAACCTGAAAACAACCTAGATGCCCCTCAAATGAAGAATGGATTAGCAAACTGTGGTACATCTACACAATGGAGTACTACTCAGCAGTAAGAAAAATGATATCCTAAAATTTGCAGGCAAATGGATGGATTTGGAAAATATCCTCTTGAAGGTATCATAAAGCCACAAAGATAAGCAGGGATGTACTCAAACATTAGTGGACTTTAAACAAAAAGCCAAGCATGTCCAAGCTGCAAACCACAATCACTTAACAGTTTGGAATCTGAAACACCTTGGAGCCCATTCCTTCCAGAGGAACACCTGACCCAGTCTTGATGTTGGGGTGAGGAAAGCAGATATTCCTGGAGTGGATGCTGAGCTGAGCCACCTTGGGACCTTGGGACCTCCTGCCCTTGCTGTGGAGGAGATAAAGTGATGGGGAGAAGAGAGAGTGACTGGAAGGGTCCAGAGGGTGAAGAGAGTTTGAACAAGAGGATACATGGATAAAATATATGACTTTATTCATAATAAAAATAAACAAAATGTATAAGACATAGATAAGTATGGCAATCTTGATTACAAGGGGATTTAGGCACCAATAAGATATTTGAATTGACAAAGAATAAAATTAAAATAACTATAAAAAGTAGAAGACTGAAGTCCTGAGGTCCTTCACATTATAGGACAGAAGTAGAGGATCTGAGAAGCATTAATTGAATCTGGATGGGACCAGGGGAAGGTGATATGGGACAGAAGAATGACTAAAAAGAAAGGACAGTTATATTGTCACTAATCTTATTCTAAAAAAGATGTATGCATTTAGATTTCTGCATATTGTGTTAAGTTTTAGTCTCTTATCAGTGTTCTGCAGTGATCCATGACAATGACTATTATGAACTGGAAGTATCCAAAGGGAAGATGGAGCCCCACAATGAAGATATCACATGGACATGATAAAGGCACCAGGCTAACAAACACCAACCAAAGATCAGATTTGGACTACAAACTGCTCAGGACATTTTCAAGGTGGCTAGCTGAGAAGAACCAGCTTCACAGACTACTCTCAAGGACCTGAGACAAGCCATAAACTTTTCTGTTATGCAGAGACTGGATAACAAATGATACAGTTACGTATTTCAGAACTTGATAATCAATAACACTTTTCAGGATCCCCTAAAGATGCAGTCACCTCTCAGACAGCAGGAAGTAAATTTAAGAACATGATGTCCACATTTCCAAGAGGTGTGGGTGGGTGATTTTTGGTCTTTTAATGGGTTATGAATTATTGTCATTGTTTAAGGTAACTGGTTAAAAATTGTTATTGGTTATGGTTCGAAAAAAGCTAAACAAGAGAGATTAGACTTAGGGTTTTTTTTAGGGGGGTCTTGGCTTTTTTTTTAAAGAAGAAATGAAAAAAAGGGATACAGATATAATAGGATATAAGGGTAGATTATTGAATCTACTTTAAAAATTACTAGCTTTAAATAATTTGCATTAGACTTTATTATATGTGTACTGTATACAAATTTTTTATATTGATATAAGGTTGAAATTAATTTTGTCTTTGTACATATATTCCTGCTTTTTCAAGGTATTATACAATGTAATACAAATTGCTAGTCCAGGAAAGTTATTATTATCAACAATTTAGGATATAAAGAAATGCAAGTTAGTAGTTAAACATTACAATCAAACTTATAGTCATATTAGATATGTTTTCAAGATCATATGTATTTTAGATGGATAGGTCTTCTTCAAGCACTTCAGAGATCCACAGAATATGACATTTAAGAAATCTCAAAAACATAGGTTATTATTTTTTTTGACTATAGGACATATGCTCCTGGCAGCACCAATCAACTTTAGAGAAGATTATGGACATCAAAGGAACTCCTCCATATGAGTTGACCTTCTTTGTGACAAAGGTTAACCACTGGGCAAGAAAATACTCTTGCCTTAAGTACTGACAATATGATATTCAAAATGGACAAGCAGGAGAAATACACAAAAGAATTGCTGATCCTTGCCAAGACAAGGTAGAAAGGACTTTGGGAAAATCCTGCTGCCTAGAGAAGTCTATCAGACATGCTAGGCCTGTAGGCCAAAGATGGATGCTTCAACAACACAAAGTTTTTGGTGACTGTACAGGCAACCAGCTGTTTCATTTCTTACATTTTTGGAAGTTACTATTTGATTAATATTATTTACTTCTTGGGTCTCTGAGAAATTTGGAGATGAGATAATTAATAGTTATAGTTATCTAGTGACAGTTTTAGAAAAAAAAAGTTAAAGTAAGTTTAAGAGACATCAAAATACAGTTTTTAGTTAGTAATACAAGTTAGATACAAAATGGATTAGGTACAATCCTTTGTACTCACTAAAATAGGATAAATAATGGGAATACTTTCTTTGAATCTGTCAATTGTTAATGAACTGGACACTCCTTATGTAATTGTTGGTTGTATATTATTGTATATAATTATTGTACTTGTATATGGTCTTTCCTATGTTAGTTATAACTTTCTTTTTTATTTTTGACACAAAAGGGGATATGTGGATATATATTACATACTTCATAAAACCTGAATATTAGGGGAGAAAGCACACAGTCAAATCCTAGGCAGACAGCTCAGATCCTTGAATACAAGGATAAACAGTTGAGAGTCAATCACACACACCTTTAATCCAGCACAGGGAAAGCTGGGAGTGGTAACCTACACCCTTTATCCCACAACTCCAGAGACAGAACTTCTTCTGTTTCTGTGAGTTCAAGGCTACACACCTTTAATCCTAGCCTGGATGGGATAGGATATTTAAGGACTTGCATAAATCCAGAGAGACAGAAGCGACTTACAGAAGCAACAGGCAGAAGCAACCAAGAGCGAGGCTGAGGATGTTGCTAGACAGCTGGGTGAGAACTGACTGTGGTGCTTCCTTTCTCTGATATTTCAGTCTTCCCCTGATATTTGGCTCTGAGTCTCTTTCAAGCTACTACTGGTAGGAGGCAGAACTCTATCAAACTTGTTAAAGTATTTCACGAAAAGTTAATGGATATTATTTCTTAGGCATACCTAGGTGAATGACTTGAGTGTGTATCTTTTTTCTTTAAATTGAGATATCTACTGGAGTTCTGTTTTGTTATGTGTTTTCTTTGCTTCAGAGAGAGATAGCACAATTTCCATCAACAAATTGCACATTATAGCTTTAGGCAGTTGTAAAAGTCATCTTCCTGTGATATTTAGGTATACTTACATTTTAACTATGCTTGTGCATATTCTGAAAAAAATAAAAAACAAACAAAAAATCCCAAGCAAAAACTAAACTCAGTTCTCATTTCAGAGCTCTAAGCTCTTTCCCCTGCAAGGACAACCCACGGGAGTCACTGGGTCAAAGGGACCTTCACTCATGTTTGTAATCACTTTTAAGCTGTGGACATGGGCTCAGTTGTTAAAGTGCCTGTCGGATGAGCATAAGGAACTGAGTTCGGATCCCTAGCATGCCCATAAAAAGCTAAGTGCTTTAGAATGTTTCTGTAGCCTCAGTGCCAGGGTCAGCTTCACAGTCAGCCTAACCTAATTGTGAGCTCTAGACTCATTCAAAGACTGTGTCTTGAAACATAAGATTGTGAGTACTTGAGGAAGAAACTTGATGTCTACCTCTGGCCTCCTCATGCACTTACACACCTAGATGCACATACACAGGAACACAAAAACAAACCACATAATAAAAATTAAACAAACTTATAAGATATACACAGAGTTTTTAAATGGCTATTTCTTTATGGTGAAATGAGTAAATATATTTTAACATGAACTAACCTTTCTCCCTGAGGACTTAAACTGTGGTAAAGCATTTATTTAGGAATTCTCATATGCAGATGACCAGTGTAACTATCTTTGAGTAGGTGCATTTGATTTGTTATTTGACTTTTACTTCTTGTGATGTTCAATACATTGAACATATACAAATCAAGCATATTTAGTTTAACAGGTCTAAAAGAATTATAAAACTTATGTCTGTTAAATGCTAATAAATAGATAGTAGTAACTAGTATTAGTGATAGATGCTAGATAATATTTGAATTACTTTTCTGGCTTACCATTGAAATTTATTTCTATTTTGAAGTCTGATAAAGGACTCACCTACATTTCTCTCAATGAGGGTCTAACACTGTTCTCCAGGCCCTCCAGCATCAACCTTTCCATGTGTGTGTGTTTGAAAGCTTCTAGGAAAGTGTCACTTTGTTCTGTTCTTGGTCAGCAGCCCCCCCACACTTCCCCACCCCAGAATGCTTTTGTATTTATTTCTTGCTTGGTCATCATCATTTTATTACCTTCGCCTGAAGGTCCTTGTAACTTTCCTGGGAATAACTCTTTGTCATTTGTAGTTTTTGTGTGTTCTGATTGACTCACAATTTCATATGCTGAAGGTTTTGGTGTTTTTGTATCTGTTTTGGAGGTTATTTTTCCTTTCTCTCCTTTCTACTGTGTCTTGAAAATAACCTTGTCTTTATTGCAGTATTTGCAGAAGTCAGGACTCATCAACATTCCATTATGCATGGGGGCAGGGCTCATGAGTTCTAAAGCTTTTGGAAATGTTTTAAGAAGTCCCAAACTGAGGCTGTTTTGTGGTGTAATACAGTGAAAATTCCTGGAATGTAATCTATTTACTGTTTTTGGTTTGGTTTGGTTTTTTGTTGTTGTTGTTTTGTTTTTTTAAATCTCCC
The DNA here is from genome assembly GCA_004025045.1 of Sigmodon hispidus. Lineage (NCBI taxonomy): Eukaryota > Metazoa > Chordata > Mammalia > Rodentia > Cricetidae > Sigmodon > Sigmodon hispidus. Next base: position 68,120 of record PVIH01008822.1, on the reverse strand, counting down.
TGGGAGAGTCTATATCACAGAATGTAAGAGTTCACATTAAGTGAGTGTTCTCCCCTACATGCCCATGATGTATTGTTACTAGCCATGACCACCCTCCCCAAAGGAGCTTCTGGATTCCAGGCAAAGCCAGCAATAGTGGCTCTTCTCTGAGTATCAGTGCTGCAAGCCCATTTGACTCCACAGTGTTCATTCCAGTTTCCCATAAACTCTGTTCACAAGGGACAGGTCTGTTCCCTCCCATGTTTCTTTCCAAAGGTATCAGTGTAATCCCAGGAAGAAATGGCCTGTGTTCAGTTAAAGCAGATGTTTCCAGAAGGCATTGGAAAACTGTTCTCCTACCATAAAAATACCAGATCTGATGAGTCTGGTCTTCTAAAGCATTTGTTTGTGTCTAAGACAACCTGCCAAATGTATAGTTCTATTTTACATCCTAAGTCTTTCCACAAAAATTATTCTGCTCATTGGAGATAATAATTTCTTTTTGTCTGTGGTAGTATGTATTCACTGAATACTTGTATGTTCCTAAAACCATGTAGAATATTAAACTAAGTGTAAGTGTGTATGTTTTACGCTTTTCTGATACATGAATAATATAAGCAAATTTAACTTATAAACATCATACAAAGAGATTAAAAATAACTAATAATAACGCAGAATAATTCTAACACTATACTATAAAATATCCTTAGCATCAATATTCTTCCAGCTTGGAACCACGAATAAATAAAAAAGGTTACTTGAACACAAACACTTTGATAAAAGGACTGCTGTTCTGATAACCAATATGATGACTTTTATGTAGTCAATGGGTTGGTAGTGTATATCATATGGACACACTGGGCAAAGAACTAGTTCTCATTCTGGACATGTAGAGTTTGAAATCATGTAATTTCATTATGATACTCAGAATGACAAGTAATTTACAACTTATGGATTATCTCTGGACTATTGTATTTTTTTTCTCACAGTTGATCACAGGTAACTGCAACCACAGAAATTGAAACTCCAACTAGTAGAAGACTATTGTAGACTACAATATGACAATTACGTGAAATCCTTTTAAAAATGTTCTTTTCTAGTAGTGTTCAAAAGAAATGAAACATCAGACAATCCATGTTTATTATAAACATGCATGTACTTCAAATCATACCTTCATAGTGTTAACTCTACCGTTTATTAAAAACTTATCTAAATTGAAATGAAGTTTGATCTTGTGCTGGACTTTAAACTCTAGTGTTTTACTTTATTTCCATACTTGTGATTCATAGACAAAAATCAATAAATAGTTTTGTGTTTCTTCCAACTTTATATTTGATCAGAAATTTGCTTCATTCCTGTTTTTTTGAAATGAATTTTTCATGGATATTAAAGGTTAGACACTTGCCAAAAGATTAATGAATTACAGCTACTTTTGCATTCCTGTCTGGGAGCTTTGCATGATCTGCTAGGTGTCTGGCAATAGCAGTCTAATATGCAGCAGGTACTTAAAACATGTTTGAAGCCAATGGGCAGGAAGAGTACAAACGGTAGAAGTGATACTGGGATTTTACTGTGGTTTCGATTTCAGCTGGACCTTGATGGATGGGACTGGGACAGGAGAAAAGTGGTGGAAGGGAAGAGAGAGAATCATTATGAATGGGTGTGGAGGTGCAGAGCGGGTTGACTCGGCTTCCCTTTCATTATGTGCAGATGTGCAGAAATTGGATAAATGAAAAGGGAGATTAAAATGGTACCATTTCAGTCACTTCCTCAGCAGTCATCTCTCTGAAGGTTAGTTCTGTAGCTGCTGGCAGGTGGCCAACTTGCTAAGTCCTCTTAAATTGACAGAGAAGCCAGATAAATATCCACTCTTGGCAGCAGTTCCCTGACAGATGGTCTGGCATTCATGGTGTAATCCCAGGCAACAATGGTAAAGCTAAAAACCCTCTAGCCCAGCAGCTCCTAGCTACAGCAAGCAATGTGTATCTAGGATTTCAATGTGCCTGCAGTTACTGGGAAGGGGATGAGGAAAACAGAACCTACATTATAACCAAGAAATCACATCCTCATTGAAGAGGGTGAGTATCTAATGGGAGAGCCTTTAAGACTTGAAGTGGAAGAATATAAGAAAGAGAACATATGCATTTCTTTGCTCCAAATAAATGTTAGTAATACACCAATACTCTAAATGAAATGGGAAATAAATGAGATGCTAAGAAATTTTTATTCAGCAAGCTTTCTGGTCAGCAAAAGTTGGATTTGCTTTACTCCCAAGGGGGATAAAAGCAAGCTTGTGAGGGTCTCCGATAGCTGTAGTTATTTGTGCTGCTGTTTCTGACAAAGGAAGAAGGACAATGTAGCAAAATGATGCCTGGTAACTTTCTGGACAGCTATAATGTAATTGGAGCCACTTAAGCTGGGTCCCTTAGCCTGACGCAGCCACTCGTTGCTGTCATCTTCCTAATAGAATTTTCCTAGTGGAATTTCCCCTCTGTGAATCACACTTTTATTTAGGAGAAATCCATGTGATGTTCTAAATGCCACCTGTTTCTATTTTCTGTACAGTGAAGGAGAGTCAAGTCTGAAAAGAGAAGATGAACTCAAATTATATCTATACATATATTGATAGGATGCCAATAGGTGCCTCAAAATAATAGACATATTAAGAAAAGTCTCTGAAGACAGTTCTTGGTGCCTAAATTGAGATCTCCAGGGAGTGTGAAACTTCATCAGAAATGGAGCAGATTCAGGCAGAAGACTTATTGATGCCCTGAAGCCCTTTAGAGTCCTGAAGCAATCTATCACTGTGATCAGCAGTATTGGCAGGAAAAGCTATTTGAACCTTGTCTTCTCAGAATAATTACAACCTTAGAGTTCCTGTTTGGAAGGAGACTGTGATCAATGGTGAAACCCCGAAACTTCATTTCAGGGTGAACTGGGAATTTAATGGTACCTATTTTGTCCATTGTCTTTTGTTATTTGTTTCTAAAGGAGAACTTGCTTGGGATGGTATTTTTCATTGTCTAGCTATTATTGGGCAGTTAAAGAAGAGATACATTTTTATATATTCCTAACATCTATAAGGAACATAGAACCTCCAATTCTAATTTAAAGTAACAGAAAGTCACTTGCAAAGGACTTTCATCTGAAAGAGATAGGGAGCTTTAGGGAGGATTCCCTAAACCTGTTTGCCCTTGACTTATTAAGGTATATGGTTGATGCTATTTAGAGAAGAGGAAAGCCCTGCCAGGGGTGGGGCTGCTCTCACTATTTATTATAGAGTGAAGATTTATATGGCACCAACCTCTTTTCAGTGCTATCGATACAGTAGTATACACAACCAACAATATCCCCTGCCATGTTATATCTATAGATAATTTAGTGCCTGGTTATTTTTTTCATTTTGGATTTCAAAATGCCTGGTATAATAAAATAGCAAGGGAGGAAGCTTGCATTTTGGCTCACCATCTCATAGGGCCTGCCCATGGCTGCCTGGCTCTGTGCACTTGGAAGGAACAATGGGGTGGTTGAAGTGTGGGGGGGAAGTGTTTCTTTACTTCATTACAGACATACCTTATGCAGAGAGAGACAGGATAAATGGAAGAGAGAGAGAGAGAGAGACAGACAGACAGACAGACAGACAGACAGACAGACAGACAGACAGAGAAGTACAGAAGAACTCAAAGAGACAGAGAGAGAGGGAGGCATGCCTTTGGTTTGCTGCTAATTCCAGCTAATTCCCATCTTCCAAAGTTTTCAGACCCTCCTAACATAGCATCATCAGCTTTGAGCAAAATCACACATAGAGACTGTGGGGAGGGACTGAGCTTACACAAAACCATAACCCCAGTGAACAGACAGATAGATAGTTATCTTAGATAACAGACAAGTAGATGGTTATCTTAGATAATAGATAGTTATCTTATATAATGATAATGTCCTCTAACTGAAAACATATCTTCAAATACAAGCTGTGGCACATATACATTTGCACACACACATACATATGAGTAAAAATGCAATAAAAATTAAGAGTGGAGAAAATAAGCCGAGTTCTCCAGCTGTGGATGTCTGTGATCAGCTGCTTTAGGCTCCTGCTATGAAGACTTCAGTGCCATGATGGACTATGCCTTGAGCTAAAACAAACCCTTATCCCTTAGGCTGCTTTTATCAGAATATTTCTTCTTCACCAGAAATAGAGTTAAGATAGTATTTTTTTTTAAAACATGGATGCATAATTGGAAAGAATGTCTAGAGGGATGGCTCAGTAGTTAAAAGTACTTGCTGCTTTTGTTAGGGTTCAGTTCCCAGCAGGAACATGGCAGTTCACAAGAGGACCTAATGCCCTCTTCTGGTCTCTGAGAGCATTTTATGTGTGTGGTGCACAGGCATACATGCAGGTGTAACACTGCCGCTCATAAAACAAAAATAAGTCTTGCACAATACAATTGAAAAACATGTTTGATTATGTGTGATGAAATAGAGATGTTCTGGCAGATACTTCTGTAAACTTCATATATGCAAATGTATAAATGGAAACAAAATAAATTATGTTAGAAAACACATAAACCTTTAATATTGCATGCTTTAAAAATGTATTGATAAAATACAGCATGCAGACTCTAGGTGATGTGATATTTAGGACCAGGATCTGAAGTAGTGTTTTAATTTCTTACTTTTCAAGCTACCATACAGCATTTGAACACATTTATGAGGTATAATATGATGTTTGGATCCATGTCAACAAATTAGCATATGGGTCACTGTTAGCATTTCATCATTTTCTCAGGTGATGCTTTGCAACTGCAGAAGCTCTCTTGGGTACCCATCCTGTATCCCTCTCTCCCTCCTACCAGTTTCTGTTGCATCTCTGCCAGGGCCTGCTCTCCACAATTCCTGTAATATACTAAGATTAAAATGCTAAGGCTAGCCTGTGTGTGCACGCATGCACACATACTGTCAGAACAGATGTGAGGATAAAAAGATATGTGCTATATATCCTGTGTATTCAATAAAGGCAAGCTTTTCCAGTTTGCATTTAAATTAAATTTTCCATTTCACATAAAACAAGAGCTGTGAAACTATCTTAATGGGTGTGGATTTTTATAGAATCTCCTGTCCATGTGAACATTACTGCTTCTTGAGTTGACACATGGAGGTGATTTGATGGATGTATGTTCAAATGAAACGTGTCTCTGTGATTCAAGGACTGAAGAATTCTGCCATACTGTCTTGTAGAATGGTTATATTTTCCAAATATAAATGAAATTGTTTTATGGTGTAATATAATTACTTAGAAGGTGGCACCAAGGAAACCCAAAAAGTGACATTACAGATGAAAGAGACTTTATAATTTATAACAACAGACTATAAATGAAAAGATAAATAGAACTGCCTATTTGGACTGTTTCATTAAATTTGATTGGTTATGTTACATGTACCTGTGATTTTCTAGTAACACCCACATTAATATGGGAAGATACATTCATTCCATACTAGCAACATGAATTTTCTATTTATATTTAATGAAAAGAGTTTAATCTACTTCTCTGACCATCTGTCTACTATAATGTGCATAAATCAGAAGTTATATATCAAGCATATTTTTCCTAAACATTTTAGCATTTATAAATGGGAGGTTTTAGAAGGCAGGAGTCTTCCATAGACTACACTTGCCCTGAAGTTTAATAGACAAAATTGAATACCCTCTTGTCTTTGGGAAAGCTTGTGAAGGTTTAGAAATCAAATATGAGCAAAAAACATGCAATTTCAGCAAATGCTCACAATACATTTTAGAGGTTGTAGTAAAACAAACTGTATTATAACATAGTTGATGGTAATATTACAGCTGCCTATGACTTATCTCACTACAGATCATGAATTTTAATTTGATTTTTATGACTTGAATTTATATATACCTGAAATGCCACTGTAGCTTTCTTCCATCTCTTCTCTCCCACCCATCTATCTCTTTCTCAATCTTACATAGTCGGGGAAGTACTAGAACTTTCTTTGAGTGTGGAAACAATCTTGAATTCCTGGCCCTCCTGCCATCCACCTTCTAAAAGGAATCATTTCAGGCCCGCTCCAGCACACCACATAGTTAGCTATGATTATGAACAAGCAAAGATATATTAATATATCTTTGATTTCTGCAATCAGAAGTCATGGCATGTTACCGTTATTGCAGCTGTCTCAAACTCTGCCTTATGTCTTAAAATAATAGATAGTAGTTGCTTATCTTCTACTAGACCTTGTTGTTCAAGGCAAAAACCATATGAAGTCATAAACTGGATGGTCAAAGCAGTCTACTGACTCAAAATGGTTAAGAACACATATCCTAGGTATATTTTGTGAAAAAAGATTTTGATTTAGTTGTTCTCCACAAATATATAATTAGAATGCAGAAATTACATTTATCAAGCTGATGAAGTTATTTAACATGATTTAAAACTTTCATTGTAGAGAAGAGTATGTGAAATCCATGAAAATACAAATAATGAGCGTGAATATATCAATCCCAAATAAAAATTTTATGCTAGCAGAGGATATCAAAAGTGCCAGCCTTGAGGAGACCAAGGTATTTTTCTTAGCTAAATTCTAAAATTATCCCTGAAGTCATTACTCCATGGCGAGCAAAAGCTTGAGAGAGGGGTGAGGACGGGGTCAAAAGAGAAGAGTTCTTCAGGAACATAATGGAGTCTTAATCACTATCATATTTGAGGCACATTAATTCTTTCACTTGAATCACTATATAGATATTATATAGAAATAGAAAGAAATCCACTCATTGCCTATTATCTTAAAGTCATGAAGCTAAATTGATACCTACTTTTTTCTACTTTTTATAATTGGCTTTTATAAAATAAAAGCAATTAAATGACCCAAAAGAGCATGTTCTATGATCATGTTGTCCTTATTAAACATGGTCAAAATTTATAGCACATTTGAAAGGGGTAGTGTATGTGTGGAGTGTGTATGTGTCAGGGGGGCATACTTACACAGAATTGAACTGTGATTCTATTCAACATGGTTTTAAATTAATATTGTGCTTGTATTCATAAATGAGGAAAACAATTCCATTAGTGCTTCATCCTCAGATGGCTATGTTTTGTGGATTTAAAATGTGACAAATTAAAAATGTCAGTCATTGTACGCTTAGAAAATTGAAATGGGGCAGCAATGAGTCACCTATGAGAAGACATTACTTTGGGGAGCAGTGTGCCTACTAAGGCCATTATGATCATTTAGTAGAAATTCAGTTTATAGAAATTGTGTTCAGTGTCAGCTGATACTGTGTTAACACTGTGGTATGTATGGGAATCAAATGTCCACAGTTACACAGATAGTGAAGACATGGTGATCATTGGTGTTTAGCTTGTAATTTAACTCATATAAAATGAAAATTTGGACGTGGCTAGCTGTATCGGATCATAGATTACATGGAGATATGTGTTCATATTGGACAGTCTGCAATCTACTGAGCTTCCTGGTCAGGCTGATCGGCTATGATGGAGACTGGCTGTGTATTTTGACAGAAATAGATGAAGCCATACTGGAAACTAATGCTATATTTTCAAATTATGGTTTAAAACAAGTATGAGTAAAATGTATCAAATTCTACTTAATGTAGTTATCCACTGTAGGAATCAAGCAAAGTCCTCAGAAAATGTATATTGTTTGACATGGCATAGCCATGTCAAGAACCAATGCCTCAGTCTCACTAGAGTGGCAAAGCCTTCCCTGGATGAGGTCAGAGGGATGATAAAGCCTTCTCAAGTCTCAGTGTAAATGTTGACATTGTGTGAAGAAAGTATATACTGTAGCTTACCCTCTCCCAATGCTTATGGTCTGAAGACTGCTCACTTACAGAGATATCTCTTACCAAGATTAGCTAAACTTGTCTTCTTATTCATGTGCATACAATATCCCAGGCTCCTTCTACATTTCAGTTACCCTCCTTCTTGTGTAGCAGCATGTAATAACAGTCTCTCTGTTCAACTGTAATAATAAAGAGGCTGTACTTGGGTGGGGATAAGCTGAAGATACTCCATAAACAAACCCAGTTCACCTGATCCCAGCTTTTCTATATGTATTCCTCTTTTCTTCATTCTTTTGCTACCCCTGGAGCCGTGGAAGAGATGATGGCCAACATATCAATACGTCATATACAGCTGAAAACCACAAGTCTTCCTAGTTCTTTTATTCATAAGTGTGTTCTCCTCTATCTAAGTCCAAATTCCCATGGGCACAAATTATAATGTCATATACATTTATTTTTTCACAGAAACAACCTAAAGAGCCCAAATTTTGTGGTGATATCATTCATGACAAACAGGAAGAATGGTATTGCTGAATGAGCAGAAGCCAGGACTACTTTTTGTAAAACGAACAAACCAAAAAATGAAAGAAAGAAAGAAAAATCTTTTTCCCTTTTAAATATTTTTTATTTAAAAAGTTTTTTCCATATCTACTGCTGCTCCCCCTCCCCCCAGTTCTCCCTTAGCAATCCTCCACCTCATACTCCTCCATTTTCCAAGGATGACAAGGAATCCCAAGGTGAGTCAGTTCAGTCTTGCAGTAGGACCAGAGTATATTCCTGGTGCATGAACTGACATCTCAGAGCCCATTCCCTACATAAGAACACCTAAATCTCCCTCTCTTTAGATCTCTAAAAATATTCTGCTTTCTCTGATTCTTGGTGCTCAGCTCAACATATGGCAGACTTGAATTGGAGCAAATTATCTCACTTCAGTGACCCTTGGAAGTTTGACTTTCTGATATTAAGTGACCGAGAGAATTAGATACCCAAAAGTTTATAATTAAAATGGTTAAGGAGCTGACCCTGTTTGTATTACTTTTGGTGGTGCTGAGGGAATATCCCTGGTTTTTGTTCAGGACTTCCTTCAACTTAGTATCTTTCTTTCCTTCATTTTCTTTTCCTCTAATTTTTTTTTCTGCCTTGGAATTTTATTAAGCAAATGAAAATGGTACCACCCAAATTCTTTGTTTGAGCTCTTGTTTTCTAACATTCCTGGGCTAAGACAATTTTCCTTCAAGGTATTTGCAGACAGATTTTTCTTTGGGCTACCAGTTCACAAATAATGGCACTGGGACTTATTATTAATTATGAAAGCTTGGCCTATAGCTTAGGATTGTCTCTTATAACTTCAATTAACCCATTCTTCTAATCTATGTTTTACCATGTGGCCTTTTGCCTTTCTTTCATTCTGTATGTCTGACTTTCTCCAAGTTTCTTTGACATCTCCTGTGCCCCTCAATGCCTCTTCCTTTTTCTCTCTCCTGGAAATCCCACCTCTACCTCCTGCCTAACTATTGGTCATTCAGCTTTTTATTGCACCAAACACAGAAAATACATCTTCACAGAGTTTACAAATAATCAACAACATATATTTATGAAATATACATGTTCCAAATGGATTTTAAGTCTGTGGTTAGTAATCCACATAAGAAAATTGTGACCTATTGCTACAGGCATGTACAGCGGCAGTGCCTCCTAGCACAAGTGGCTGGCCTAACTTACCAGCTTATGTCCCAGGAGATTGCACAGATCTTGCTATGTACCAATCGATGGCATTACTCTCATTTCTGCCAAAGAAGAGATGAGAATTTCAAGACATTGGAATGTCCATTAAAACACTGTGAAATTCCTCAACTGCATCATGGGTAAGATTCTCCTGTAGCCTCAAAGAACAACAGGCTAAAAAACTAGGCTGTGTGTATTTGTTTTGGTTATTTGCTTGTTTAAATTAATTTTTGTTAGCAAACAACATGATGACTTTTATTTAGCTTTAGTGTATGCCATAGTACTTGGTCCTTCCTTACCCCTCTATACTCAGCTTCCTCTCTTAGCTCTTTTCTCTCTTGCTGGTCCTCTCCCCATTTTCAAATAGTCATGCTTCTTCATTCATGTTTTTTATTATTCTCTCACACTGAAGATCTCTCGTGCTGCTCTCATGGTCCTCTTTTAACTTTCTTCTCTCTTTCTCTTTCTCTCTCTCTCTCTCTCTCACGCACACACACACACACACACACACACACACACACACACACACACATACCCCACAAACATTTCCAAACATACATACATACACTTAAATCTAGATTATGAGTTTGAGGTAAAACAGGAAATTTATATTTCCAGCTATATTAAGTTTCTTAACCTAATGAACTTTGGCTCCACACACTTTCCTTCACTGTCAAGATTTTATTTTTCTTTATTACTAAATAATATTCCATTGTGTCCATGTACTTCATTTTCTTTTTTTTTAAATTTCATGTTTTTATTTATTTGTTTTTTTACTTACAAAGTAAAGGGTTTCATGATGGCCTTTTAATTCATATTTTGTTTTTGTTGCACTCCCCTGCACCCATGCCTACCTGCTGCTCACCCTTTTCCTCACCTCAGTGGACCCCATCCCACTTCCATGCCATATATGTTCTAGTACTCTGCTAACATCTCCATCCCTACCTGAAGATTTTTTCTCTCATGATCCTTTTTATAGTTTTATGACTTACACTCAATACAAACATACATACACACACACACACACACACACACACACACACTCACATACCTAAAATCCACACATGAGAGAGATTATGTGTTGTCTATCTTTTTGAATTACTTTGCTAACAAATTAACAAATTCCAGTTCTATCCATTTTCCTACTAGTGCCATAGTTCCATTTTTAAATCACAGCTGGATAAAATCCCACTGTGTGTTTATGCCATGCTTTTTTTATAAAAAAGAAATCTGTGAATCTGCTGTTGGATACTGGGGCTCCTGTGAATAAAGCAGCTATAAAACTGAATGCCAAGTGTCTCTCCATGAAGACTTAACATTCTTGGTTTTGCAATCAGATACAACTTCTGAGAAATCGTCACATTGATTTCCATAGTGGTTACACCAGCTCACACTCCCACCGATGGCAAATAAGGGCTTCTCCCCCTGAATCTCTGATTTAGCATTTGTTTGGTTGTCAATAGCCTTTGTTACTGGAATGAGAGAGAATCTCAAATCAGTGTTAATGTGCATTTCCCTAATGTTCCTGGATGTTCAACATTTTTCAGAATACATATTGGCCATTTGTAGTTCTTTGAGAACTATCAGTTCAGTTCATTGGCCTGTTCACTGACTGGAAGATTTGCTGTCCAGGTATTAGATGTTTGCAGCTCTTTCTCCTAGATGCAAATCTCCTATTTGATGTATAATTAGGAAGAACTTGTTCCCATTCTGTAGATAGACTCTATATTATGGCTATTGTTCCTTTGCTGTGCAAGAGCATTTGAATTCTATGTGATCCCATCATCTATTCTTGAAATTATTTTTTGTGCTAATAATGTCCTTTTCAGAAAGTCATTGCCTAGCCCATGCCAAATGTTTCTCTGTTATTTCTTGTCCTGTTTATTTCCTCTGGCAGATTCAAAGGTCCAGGTCTCATACTAAAGGTCTTTCGCCTTCTTAGAATTATTTTTTTGTAGGGTGACAGTTATGGGTCTGGCTTTTGTCTTCTATATGTTGTTATCCTGTTTTCACTGTGACATTGGTAAAGAGGTTTAACCTTATTTCATAATTTCTTTTTATTATTTTAGTTACATGTAGGTGTGCGTGTATATATGTGTGTATAATATGTTAAACCTGTCCATGGCAGAATTCATGGATATGAGCTTACTGTTATACTGTTATTCATGAGTTAATATTTCAGTCAAAACACCTGGAGCTGATCATAAGAGCTTTCTTGACCCTGTGAAGCCATGATCAAATGATAGTGTACCAAATAAATGAAACAAAAATGCCTTTGTATAGTGAAGAAGGAATCAGAAGACTCACAGAGGCAGGCAAGTTAAAATGATTTATGATGTACAATCTGAGAGTCCACAACATTGTATAATCGACCTGCTTTTTTCTTTGGGGAGTTCTGTCTATGGAAAAGGAAGCAAGCCAAGATGGCCAGCCAGTTTCATCCAAAATATAAACAGAAATGGGATGTCGATACATTAATCATCTTCTGATTGGTTTTTTCCTCATTTCTTTTACAGTTGATATTTAGTACGCACCTTTATGATCCATCACTTTTGTGATTGTGATAAAGGATGAGGAACCAAGATTACCAAAGCTAATCTCAACTAGCAATTGTTGACAAATGTGATGAAGGTTAATAAAACATTATAAAATTAGGACTTGTAATTGCATTTTGGGAAGTGAATTTTCAATTAAACATTGCTATATTAAAATAATGTTGTTTGCTAATAAAAATTTATGAACTGAGGGGTAGCTTAGTTGGTATAAGTTTTGTCTTGTGAGCAAAAAGTCCTGTGTTGGATTAAAGAATTCATGTAAAAATGTCTGATGTGGGGTGTAGTAACGACTCTGAGGAGAAATAGTCAAGAGGATCGCTGGGACTTCCTTGCCATCTAGTCTAGCCTTATTAGTGAGCTATAGTTAATGAAAGACCCAATTTCATGCCCTTCCTGAGGACAAGACCTGAAGTTGTCTTCTAAGCTTCCACATTCATTTGTACACACACCTATACATGCACCTGCAGGCAAAAATGTGCATACAGACATTTTACAAGTTACATAATTTAAAGCAAATTGTTTTATTCACTTTCTTTGTAAGACAGCTTCTTTGATTATTTGTTTGTTTGTTGTTATTTTTCCAGACAGGATTTCTCTGTGTAGCCCTAATTGACCCAGAACTTTCTTTGTACACTAGCAAAGATGCGTTCTACCAGGCCCAGCTCTACAAGATGAGTTCTAAATAAACTATTTAATACATTTTATTATATATATACATATATATATGGTTTTTGTTGAAGTTTTTAGTGTAGACTGAAAAGTGTCAACAATAGTCATGAGTAAATGAGGAAGATGCCAGAGAATCAGACGACTTTTAAGATCTCAGAGGAGAGCTAGGATTACCTAGGACTCTAAGTAAATGTACACAGTCAACTAAAATCTATTTCAAAATGCTAGATCCACACTGAGTGCTTTTGTCAACACATCTGAGTTATTCCTCGGGGAAGAAGTGCTACATCAGCAAACTACTACAACCACTGTTATTGCAGTCTATTCCCACTAAGTGAAAGAAGCCACACGTGTTATCGAATAATCTTTCAATAGTATGATTGACTTTTAATGGAAAGAGCTCCTGGTAAACCATGTATCACACTGGGACATACTTCCCTCCAATAGCCAGGTGTACATGCTTCCTTCACTTATCAAAGTTAAAATATTTGTAAGTATTTCTGTCAACACTTAACATATACAATGATGCTCTTATTGTTCCACAATGCAGACATAACATTAATATGCAGCTCTTTAGGAAGTGACCAATTAGTTCTTGACTCTTGCATTGGTAATTATCTAATTATCAATACAATTATTCTAGGTAAATGTACTTAGTTCTCTTGACAAAATTTGTCAAAAATATTTTCTAGTGCTTTAAGATTAATGGCATTTACTTTACTTTTTGGCATTTCATACATTAGTTTTATTTTAATTTTTCTTCTGGAAATGTATTTTATTAAAAGTCATTTTATTAAAACTTGTGTTTTTCTATGTGGTTATTTTACACATTCAATTAATAATGGAAGATGTTTGCTTATATTTTTCATTAATTGCTATTATTGGCCCTGTGAGTTTCACAATGGTGATTCTTATCTATATCAAGTTATCTGGAGCAAATTATTCTCAGTTATTTCCAATTGTAAGTATTGGGGCTACTGATTCTAATACCCCTATAAATTACAAACCAGCAGAATGAAGACTAGTATGATTTTGCAGTTAAGACGTAGTTATCAGCAGGATTTCTCACAGAGTGGTGGCTACCTCCATGTAGTCCCAATTACATTACCTTCTTTGGAAGCTGTGCTTCGACATGCACATGAGCCAATATTGCCAAATGAGATGCTTGCTTCTTACTGGAGGCCAGGCAACTATGATGAAGTCAGCTTCAGAGTCAGAATAAAAAGAGAATGGAAATAAAGTGCTTATTCTAAGACTGCAGATTCTTTAGGAATGTTTGATCTGTTTTTAATCTGGTTGGAACTGGATTGAGGAGCTAGCAATAATTCAAACCATTATTTCTGGAGAGATATGTGATAGTTATAAATGGCTAGAATAAAATTAATTCATTTTTTTGAAACATTGTACTTGTTATTTAAATTTTCTTTCTAACAAGATTTTGTGAGTAGGAGGCTGATTTCATTTAAGTTGCTATGGTAAAGTAGCTCAGACAAGGACATTCATAAACAATGAAAGTGTATTACTCAGTCCAGGAGAATTTATCCAAGTCCTACGAGCCAATAGAGTTAGTGTCTGGCAAGAAGATGACTTTCAATTTGTAAATATAGTCTTTGTGATGCTCTGTTGCATAGTAGAAAATATGAACCATTCTAATGGGACTATTTCATAAAGGCACTAGTCCTACTCATCAGGGGAGATCTGTTATGACCTAATTGTCTCCTAAAAACAGAACCTTTAACATTGTTGCCTTGGGGAGCAAATGTTAACAGGTACATTGGGAACAGAGCATAACGTTCAGAACACATAAGTAAGTGGTATTGTAATTGGAGGCATAGAAGTCAGAACTGGTCAACCAAATTGTGTTTTTTTTTCCCACAGAATTACAGGGTCCTCATTCATTTATTCATCCAAGAATTTATCAAACATGTAGGTGTTTATTGAGATCCTTTTCTAGACCTCAGAGATGTAGTTACCTGCCATTCTAATATCTGTGTTGCCTGTTGACATTACAGTTTGAGACTCAGTCAACAGTGATGAATTCTAGGACTCAGAAACCCCACTCAACTGAATGCTTGAGGAATCAGTCTATGAATGACGGAATTTCATCTTGAGACACAAAAGGAACGTAGGCCAGTCTAGATCTGTAGAGCCTTTCTTTTATAGACTATTAGGACAGAGTTCTGTGGACTCATCATTCCCTCAGATCTGGCCAGTGACCCTGGAAGTATAGACACATACTGTGCAACATAAAATTCCAAGTAATTGTTAGTCATGGAGACCCATAGATTTGGTAAGCAGATGGTGACAATTTATACTTTTAAGGGTATCCTTTTTCTGATAGTAAGCTCTGGACTAAACCTGTAAGACTTTCAGTCAGAGTGGCAGCTGAATCATATTAGCTGAGAATTCCAACAAGATGAGCTGAAATTGAAAACATCTGGATTCCAAAAGTACTCTTTTTTTTTTTTATATCAATGCCTGCACCTTTCTCTTTCTTCTTCCTCTACTCTGATTAGTTCATGGTATACTTTGCCATACTTTCATTCAAAAGCAATCTTCTACCATCGACTTGTTGTTTATTTATCTGTCCTTGTCAGATGGCACAATGCACAAGATGACTCCAATGGCACTCAGATTGAACATTAACATGTAGCCTCAACTATACTACTAGAGAATGTAAATACTGGAGTCATAAAATTAACACTGGATTTAAATCTATGTGAAAAACTCACCTTAAACAAAGGAATCATGCACACAAACAAAATGCATATCAGCACTGAATTAAAGAAAACACAATAGAAGTTTCAAGGTTAGAATGTAGCATAGTATGGAAAGGCAGAACATGCTACATATTATTACTACACCAACGATGGTAGTCTGCTCTTATTCTTACTTCTACCATCAACAATTTCCTCATTCAAGACATGCTAATTTTCTGTATATTAGACTCTCATTGGCAAACCTAGTTATCTATGTCCAGGTGAAACTTTTACCTTGATGTATATACAGATTGTCTCTGGTTATTGATAAGCAAGAAGTAGAAGTTGGCAGAAATTTTTGAAAAATAGAAGATGACAAAATATAAAATGTAATGAACCTCAGAAATTTAATATGAGGTTGAGAAACAATTTTCGGAAAATTAAGCTCCTAGATGAGATAGTGAGTGAGAATAGACTAGAGATGAGCAGTGTTTCACATAGGCAGTTGTTAAAGCTGGATTTATTCAGACAATGCTAACCCCAAATATCTTTTTAGAAGTACCTCTGAAGTTAGCCTGTGTTCATACATAGTAGCAATAAGGAGATGGAAAGATAGAAGGAAAGAAAAAGAAATACAAAATGAAGAATATAGCTCCAATGGTGTAGCTTTTTCTGATCTCCATATTATGAACACACTTACCAAGCTCTGAAAGGAAGAGCTGACAAAATAAATAAATAAA
Organism: Sigmodon hispidus; assembly: GCA_004025045.1. NCBI lineage: Eukaryota > Metazoa > Chordata > Mammalia > Rodentia > Cricetidae > Sigmodon > Sigmodon hispidus. Next base: position 51,931 of record PVIH01008822.1, on the reverse strand, counting down.
TAAATAAATAAATAAATAAATAAATAAATAAATAAATAAATAAATAAGGCTGGCTATCTGATGCAGGCTGGCTCCAGCACAAATCTGCTTTTAAACCTTGTATTCTTAATGGTGACCACAAAATAAGCTTTAATCCACATGCCAAGGGAATAAGTAGGCTTCCTATATACTGTGTTACTGTCTCTTTATAGGTTTTAAGTTCATGTTTTAGGGGTTGCTCATTTCCTCCCAAGTTCCCCAGCTTCAATTACGGTTAATTGTGACCATAAAAACTATTAATCATTTGGCAAAGACTACTTCTATGTGTAGGGAAATCTAGAGAATGGATTAACACATTAGGCAAGTAATAATGGCCTTTCCATTATAAAAGTTTTATTAGAAATAGCAAAACATAGCATATAGCTATCAACTGTTATTATTTACATTAACATTAAGCAGGTCTTAAAAGAAAGTGAGTATAAAGGTCCCATTGCATTTCATCTGATTAACCTATAAATGTTATTATTACCTCTCCTACCTCGAACTTCCACCCATGAGAGGTTTTACAAAGATTAGTCTTTCCCTGTTTCAGTGTCAAAAAACAAAGTCCTTGATATCTATATACACTTTGACATTTTCCCAACTTGACCATCTAAAGCTCCCTATTTTTTCTGCTGTAAATTTTTTTCACTGCTCCTTCTTAAAACCATGTTCAAGAGGACTAATGTTCAAGAGGACTAAGAACTATAGAGTATAGAAAAATAGCCAGAGATGGGGGAGATGTTCTCAAAGAGAGCCCTTGAGCATCATCTCTCCTTAGGAAATGACTGTCCCTTTTCTCTGTGTCCAGGCAGTGATGAAGGGCTGGTCTTCCCATATGGATCAATGTGTCTATCTCCTATTACAAGACACAGAACATGAGTGGCAGGGATAATTAGGTTTCACTTCTCCACACATCAGGTTGATTCCAGAATTTGATTTCCAGAGCACCAGACATGTTGAACTTGACACTTACTGTAACTTTGGCAAAGGTTTACATGTGTTAGACAGGAGGAGAATGGCCCAAGCTATTGTGGGCAAGGTAGCAAGACCTTATCCAAAAAAATTAAATAAACACAAGTAAAAACTGAAAACACACACACACACACACACACACACACACACACACACACACACAAACACACACTACCAGGCTCAAGAGCAAAGAATTTTGTGAAGAAATTCTAGCAAAGCAATGTGCCTCTCTGAACCCTATTCTTCTCTTAAGGGTAGTATTTATCAGGTCCATAGAGGATCATTGATTCTCTTAGAAACCTAATATTTTTGGATGAACATGAGTCATCAAGTCCTTCTGGGAATTTGTACCCATTAAATTCCCTGGGAGTTGAAGCAAATGTAGGAAGCTAATGCTGATCTTGCCAACTACCACAAGCTGCCTTTGGATGACACAGCTAATCTTCAGGGAGGAACTGTTGATGCCCACAGGTTTTGTACTTCAATTGTGCGCTGACTCTCAATATAAAGGGGGTTGTCTCTTATTCAATCATTACTATCCATAAAGAATATAGCAAATAGTGATTTCAAAGATCTCATATTTGACTAGTCTCCCCAACCTCCATCTCTGTCTCCTTGCCTCCTTTTTCCTCCCTTCTTTCCTTTCTTCTCTCTCTTCAAGTTACCTCCCCAACTTTTTTAATTTGTTCTTGGTTTTCCAGCATTAGTAAGGTACAACTAACAAAAGTTAAATCTCTTTGATGTTAATGTACATACAACCTGTGAAAGGGTGACAGCAAAGAAGCCAAGTGTCCATGCACCACATGGTCTTTGTGCATCAAACTCTTTGTATTTCTCAACAAATTTCAAGCATATGGAACATTATTACAAACTGTATTTATGCCTTACATTATACCAGCCAATATTTCCATTTATAAAAAAAAAAACAACTAAAAGTGTGTGCCCTTTACCCAGCTGTTCATGCTCTCATTCCAGGTCCCAGTGAACATCCTTTTAACTTTCTATGAGTTTGGTTTTCTTTCAGATGACACATATGAGAAATATTGTGCTTCTTATTAATCTTCTGATAGAGCAGTTTACATTTAGGGATCTTTAAGTTCTATTATCTAAACAGTATTGTAAATCTCCTGGTTCAGTACATCAAAGCAGGGTGAGTCCTGACCCTTAACATTCAAACTCCTCAAGCTTTGAGCTTTCTCTTCTGCTTGAATCTTGACAGCTAAATGTTGATCAGCTTGGAAAAAAAATACTCTGTGTGTAAAATAATCAGAAAGAATGGTTGACATTTACAGTGTACTCTTATTTCAATGTATAAAAATAGAAGTAAAAATGTATTGCCAGATTTAGTTCTCCTCATAGCAAGGAGGAGAGGTAGGTATAAATCTCCAATTAGGGGTGGTAGAACTTCGTTCTGGAAAGGCTATGTCTTATGCTCAAGCATCAATAGCCAAGAAGTGGGTTGACACATAGTTTGAATTTATTTGGCTACCAAAAGATCACAGGGAGTGGCACTATTAGAGGGTGTGCCCTTGTTGGCAGAAGTGTGGTTTTGTTGGGGAGACTGCATGACATACGCCTTTAATCAGACCTTGAAGCTGCAGGGCACACCTGGATCACTCCTTCTGTTGGAATTGTGTCACTGTAGGGGTGGCCTTTGCGGTCATTTTCTCAAGCTTCATTCAATGTGACAATCAGTTGATTTCCTATTGCCTGCAAGATGTAGGTCACTTGGTTATTTCTCCAGCATCATGCTTGCCTGCATGCCTCCATGCTCCCTGCCATGATGGACTGAACTGATGAACTAAAGATTTTTATAAAAATTGCTTTTTATTCAATAGTAAAAAGGAAATGCTATGTTTGCATGTCTAAAAAAATAACTGGACCACACTAGGTAGGTCATTTTTTTTTTTTTTTACTTTTCCATGGACAAAAATTATGATGAAAACCTTTTCTATAGATCCTGTAAACAACTCTCCTCAATTAAATGTTGTCTTTGTAAGAGTTGCTGTAATCATGGTGTCTCCTCATAGCAATAGTGAATTTTAACTAAGACGAGAAGAAACTAATGTTTTACCATGTCTGATTAGTGTATGTGTATGTGTGTATGTGTGTGTGTGTGTGTGTGTGTGCACGCGCACATGTGTGAAGGGAGAAGGGTATATGAGTTTATTTCATATATTTAAGAAAATTATCAAGTGGATTACTTAGAGCTCATAAAATGTATCAGGTTTTTCATCTGATTTTGCTTTTGAGCTATCCCTGGTGTGCTTAGCAGACAATTCTGGATTATGACTTAGACATTTTTCATAAAGAGGAGAAAAGGCAAAAGCTATTATCCAAGTAAATCAAACTTACAGAATTATTTTCCTATAAATAGAGGAACATTTAAAACTATTCTTTGGTTTTGTTCACTTTGGGCTACACTGTGTCATTTTCTCTGGCTGATTATTTATTGGATGTGAAAGGAAAACCCAGTTTAAAAACACATACTTTGATTTGTGGAGTGAGAAATCACAAATGACATCTCAAGTCCTCCAGAAAAGTTGCAGAGAAAAGACAGGGGGTTGTGTGTGAAGGAGCTTGAGATAGAAGCTCCTCTGTAGGCAAGTGGATATTTATGGCTTAATATCTTGGAAAAGCATTTTGAGGTGCTGGTTTACCATTCTGCCACCACAGGGAGAATTGATCCTCTTGTCCTTGCCTGGAGTCAGATGTAGTTAGATGAGATGAAGCTAATATTATTGATCTGCAAACTTACACCAGCCAAATGTTAACCAGCCATTAAAATCTGGAATCATGTCATGTTTCTCCTATTTTTTTTTTAAATGACAGCCAACACAGAGGCAAGCAGCATTTCTGGGATTCTACTACCTCTGGAGAGTTTGCTTAATTTTTTGGATTTTTAAGAATTAAATTTTAACAGTAAGGATCTATAGAAAAGATTTTCACCACAATTTTTGCCTACAGTAAAGTATAAAAAGTGGCCTAGCTAGTGTGGTCCAGTAATTTTTTGGACATGCAAACACAGCATTTCTTTTTACAATTGAATAGGAAGCAATTGCCATAAAAATCTTCACAATTATATATTATGTAAATCCTTTCACTCCATAATGAATATTTTTATTTCTTGATTCAATTTAATGGTAGGAAGATCATAATGCCAGTGAAAATGAGGAAACTTCTTTGTGATGCCATCTGGAATTCTATGATATATGCCACATAGATATATGGATTCAAAATTATATAAAATTGCTTACTTAACTTCAACTTTATGATCTTTAGAAGAAGTCGATGTGTAATTGGGGGACATATTCTATTTCATTTTATTGTTTGATCTTAGACATCTGCTTTCTAAAAAGTGAAAGAAAGAAAAATAAAAATACATTTGAAAGTTTCCAAATAAAGAATGTTTACTCTTATTGTTACTGATGATTGCATAAAATTCAAACAACAAAGATAAATGTGCATGTTTACAGCAACAAAAAAATCTTAGGGCTTGAGACATGGTTTAGTGGTTAAGAGCACTTGCTGCTCTTGCAGAAGACCTTGGTTCAATTCCCAGGACTGACATGATATCTAATAAACTACCTCCAATTCCAGATGACCTGTTGCTGTCTCCTGGTCTTTTTGGCACTCTGCTCATGTGGTGCTCATGCAGACATGTATCCACACATATAAAATTAAATAAATAAATCTTTGGAAAAAACATCTTCCCAAACCTTTTATCAAAAATAGTGTTTTCATTTTGTAAATCTTGATGTAAAAGACATACACAAAAAGCAGGACAGATATAAATATATAGAGTATTGTAGCTACATGGACAGGTATATAGAGAAAAGTACTCTGTAATAAATTCTATACCTTTCAATAAAATAATTTCATTGAACAAATGCATAAAAATGATGAAGATTAAACTGTGAAATATCATGTACACTCTTGTTACCAGAAAGGGAACAGGGAGCTCACCAGTACATCAAGGGAAACATTGTTGCTGGTAATGAAAGAACAAGCAGAATTTCTCAGACAAACAATAGTGTATGCACAAGATAAAAGATTTTAATCCATGAAGGAAATATTTGTGTTGTTGAACAGTAACTGACGGTTGTTTTTAGATTAGAAGAGATGAATGGGAGAAGCAAAAATGTAGTTATAAGGCTATCATGATTCATACAGTGAGTGATGGTAAGGTCCCTTATTTTATCAGCATTCTCTGTTATTACTTTGAAAACTCATAAACAATCTAGTGAAAAATAGTTAACTGCACCATGAAATAAGCACTGCCTCAAAGGAAGGGCAATGTGGTTCTACATAAATACACAGGAAGAGAATCTGTTTTCCACATGGAAGAAAAGAAAAATAATGTCAGGACAAATAAACAATTGCAAATAAGGGGTAGCCCAAAATTCCTAGGCAGTTGGTTAGAGTGTTTCTGAGTCAGAAAATATTTTTAATATGGATAAGATGTCTAGACCCTCAAAGACATGTTTTGTCAGTAAAATAGGTAAGCACCTGATAAACATGATGTCACTGTCAGAACCAAAGAAACAAAACTGATGCACAACAGAAATCCTTTGAGAAAAATCAAAGACATAAGTTTCTTTGAAGTCATGCAAACATCTTTGGTATTCAGTGCTATGCAATGAAACTCAGAGTCATTCAATAGTTGGGCCAATATGGGTAATTGGAGCATATGTCACCTGCTTGTTTTCTATTCTTATCCTCATTTTCAATCACCATCATTAATTGAATTCAAATCACTAAGAAGCTTTTGTCTTTACAATATTTCTAGGAAGTTCTAATGATGATCACGGGGCAAGGAAGACTTTCCATGGTATCAGTGCATATACATGAGAAAGAGTTTCATCAATGAAGTGAATATTTGGTTGTAGAATAATTACTGACAGCTGTTTCACTATGTCACCATTAGATCTAATGTTACACATCCTCTTTCTATCTCATTTAACTCATAATAAAACACAATGGTAAATTTCATTTACTGACCTAGTAAACTCTTAAAACTCTTCCTACACAATCTGGAACCAATGCTAAGTTCAAATATTTCACAATAACTAAAGGGAAATAGTGATGAAGCTGATCCCCCCTCCTCACTGTAGGATTATGGTCTTGTACATTGTAAATATTTGCCACTCCATTTGTTTAATAAAATACTTATTGGTCAGAATGCAGAGAGGAAGTATGGGTGGGGGTACCAGACTAACACAACTCTGGGAAGAGAAAGAACAGTACAGAGATGTCTGCCAGGCAGATACAGAGAAAAGGTACCAAGCCACTTGGCTAATCATGGGGTAGTTTAAGAGTAGGAGTTAGCAATTAGTATGCCTGAGCCATAGGCCAAACAACATTTAATTAATATAAGACTTTGTGTGATTATTTTCCAAGTGACTGCAGAACGTAGTTGAGAATATTCCTCAAGAATTTGGGATGGATGGGTCAGAAATTTCAGGCAATATCTCCTCACCTCCCTATTCCCTGCTTGTTTTGAAGGGATGGGGTAGGATAGGAAGGGAAAATGAAAACCCAAGAATATGAACTTGGGATTAGTTGGTGAATGACACTACCTATATTTTTACTGAACAAACCACAGTTGACTCCTTGAGGTGTCTATTACCAGATACTCACTATAAGAATGGGGCTGTTTGGGGGGTGGTAAGGGGCTACCAGCCATGTTTGTTAATTGTTTTATGTGAAAAACACATAGTCCCAATAAATATGCCATGGAGGAATCTTATTATCACCATCCCCATTTTTACATGAAGAAGCTAAAGTGCCAATTGGTTAAATAATTGGCCACCTGCCCAAAGCAAAGGGCTGAAGATGCTTCACACTGAGAATAATATATGGGTAAAGTGAGTGTTCAGTTTCCTTCTGACCTTGGCAATTGACTATAGGCACTTGGCTGACTGACACAGTCCTTTAGAGCTCATACACACACACACACACACACACACACACACACACACACACACACAGAGAGAGAGAGAGAGAGAGAGAGAGAGAGAGAGAGAGAACTACTTCTGATATGACACTGCCTGTCACATTCAGAAACATTTGAAAAGAACTGTCCCTGAAGGTCATGCATGGACAAGTGCTATAATGTGAAAGGAATTGGGATCCTAATTTGACAAAATGTTCCATTTGCATCTACTGTAGCTTTCTGATTTATGACAGAGAGTGCTTGCAGTAAAGATGGAATGCTTTACAGTGTGAGTGATTTTTCATTTTCTGGTCTGAAAAGGACCTTGGAAATCAGAAGAAATAAAAATGAATCAAGACATTTTCATTAGAAAGAATAACTCAAGATAATGCTTGCAAAGTTTTCTTATTGGCCTTGCTAGTTTCTTTGGTTTGGGTTGTAAGTAATTCCATTGTTATATGCAGAAAAAAGACTCTAAAAAAAAAAAAACAGTATGAAACAACACCAAATTACAGCACATTTCTACACAGGGAAGAAATGTTTTCCCATCTTGAGAATCCTCATCAATACTTAACTGCTTGTAGAAGCTCATTAGTATAGAAAGTGATTGCCATGCTACAGGTGAGAGAGCTCAGCATGTAAGAGAGCTTGCTGCCAAAACTGACAGCCAGAGTTCAAGCCTTACCTCTCATAATGGAAGAAGTGAGCTGGCTCTGGCAGGCTGTCCTCTGACCTTCCTATATGCACCTTGATGCACACACACACACACACACACACACACACACACACACACACACGCACACACCTCTCCCTCTCTGTCTTCCTCCCCCTTTCTCTCCTTTCCTCTCTCTCCCTCACCCCTAACTCCCTTCTCTTAGTATCTCTCTCTCTGTTTTTCTTTCTCTCTCATACATATGTGATAAATTCATAAACGCAACTTAAACAGATTTTTAAAGGGGAAAAATGTGTTTATCGTGAAACCTCACCAAGTACCTGATCTTTCTTATATAACTTTCAAAATCCACTTTCTTCCCACTCAATTATTGTGTCTGGAAATATCACTAATAAAAGTGAACACAATCAATAAAGTGTGCTATCTATATTTCTTTATATAGCAACAAAATGCAAGGTCCTTTGGGAATTGAATCATTACTATTTATATTTGAATTACTCTTCAAGAAGATTTCTATCCAAATATAATAAATATAGGTATTTTACTATGCTCACAAAATGACATTTTTTTAATCTTCTTTTTCCCTTGGTAAGCAGAGAATAGCAGTGATGACTACTGAAATGAAGGTAGTGTATTATCAGCATGAAAGATAATGTGGAGCCTAGTTCATCGAAATAGTTTAGGAAATTTCATTTCCACTGTATAATAACTCCAAGACAGTCAGGTTTCTTCCTAGCTAAAACTTCTCACTGTCATGCATCATAAAACCCCACGTAGTTACAGATGGAACATTTCATCAAATTAGGAATGAAATGGAAGCTCTTTGATTTTACCTCTGTAGGTCAGCCTAGCATGGCAGGCTTAGTTATAATCAGTGCTAATAAAATACCATCTCATACTACATCCATCCAAACTGCACAGATGATTCATGGCCAAGTTTTACTTGAACAAAGCAGAAGTTTAGGGAACATGTCAGTCTTGATTTCAACAAAGTCTTTAGATTGTAAACATGAAGGCAGGTGTGGCAGTACATACCTTTATTCCCAGAATTTGGGAAGCACATGCAGGTGGAGCTCTATAAGTTTGAAACTAGCCTGGTTTTCATAGTGAGAATGTGTCTCAAATATCACCATCAACAGCAAAACAAAACAGAAAAGAATGTTAAAATAGTTGTATAAAACAACTGACCTCATTGTGAAAGGAAATCTCTTCATAGATATCTGTAATTTTTCATAAGATATATCCATAATCTTGATTTTTTATCTTTGTTATTTTGATTGTGTGTGTGTGTGTGTGTGTGTGTGTGTGTGTGTGTGTATGTGTGTAAATGTGTGCACTTGCCTGCAAAGGCCAGCAGAGGGCATCAGATATCAGGAACTAGAGTTGCAGGTGGTTGTGAGTCTCTCACTGCTGGGAACTAACCAGAAGGCAGTCCAGTAGGAGCAGTACCTGCTCTTAACTCCTGGGCTACCACTCTCACAACTATTGTTTTCTTTACTCTTTCCCCAGCTCAGTCTGCTTTTCTTCTAGCAAACAATGGGCTTATTAAAGCTGAATCTTCTTTATACTTCAAATAATTAAAGGTTAAGTAGACATTCTAAAGAAGTCAGTTTGGTACATTCAAAGACAGGTTCCCCATACTTCATTCTAGCAAGGTGTGGAGTTTTGAAAAAGAATGACCCCCTTAGGCTCAAATTTGAATGCTTTGTCACAAGGAAGTGGCACTAATTGCAAGAATTAAGAGGATTAGAAGGTGTGGTCTTGTTGGAGGAAATGCATCACTTTGAGGTTTCAAAAGTATAGGCCAAAAAGGCCAATGTCTCTTTCTTTGATCAGGTTCTAGCTTCCAACTGTTTCTCCAGGACCATGTGTGCCTGGCCTGCTGACATGCTTCCTTTCATGATGATAATGGACTCTGACAGTGTAAGTGTTGTACCCAGAGTCTAGATCCCCAAAAGACCACCAAGAGACCGTCTGATGCACCAGCAGAGTCTCCGTACTGATGAGCTAGTTTTAGTCACTCCATCCATCTGATGCAGTGGTGGAGTAGGAGAGAAACTGAGCAGCATGTGGCAATGGATTTTATTGCAGGTGGCTCTGGGGGCAGCAGAGCTGCAGGGTTACAGTCCTCGGATTGGTCTAGGCTCAGGTTAGGAGTACCTGTTATTAATTCATTGACTGCTCTGAATTCTAGGGATGTTTCAACATGTAACAGTGGTTTTTAAGGTTTATCTATATAAGCAGATCAGCAGTTGTATACCTTGAGTCTGTCTGTTTTATTGTCAATGGTCCCCTTCCCAGGAAAGGGATCAGCAGATATGTACCTGGAGACTGCTAACTGGCCCCTTTCCAGGAAGTAAATGTTTGTGATGTTTTTGTTAGTTCAGGTCAGAAGCTAGGGATTGTGTTACATTCCACTGAATCTGGGTCCTGGGTCTTGTCACATCTTCCTTAAAGCTTGCCATGGTTGCAGCCTGAGTCCAGCCACAATAGGGGCTCAGGGCTGGGGTCTCTTTAGGCCAGGGCATCTCAGTAAGCAAGCTCCCAATTACATGATTTACAAAGGTTGCCTTGGTCATGGTGTCTCTTCATAGCAATAGAACAGTAACTAAGACACATAGTTTCTAGTGAATTTGAAAATTAGTAAAGATTTTGTATACTTTTAAGTATTTTCTTTTGTAGAATTTGCTAGTCCCCCCCTTCCCAAAGTTCAAATTGAATGATGTGGAATGTTGGAAAAGGTAAGCAATTTCCAAGAGCAAAATCATTATTGAATACTAGAATAAATGCCAACCAAACTAGTGGTACCTGGAAAAAATATCACACAACAGTTTAAAATATTTTTGCCTATAGATATGACTAACATGTAGTGTTTCCCTTGCATCAGGCTCATCTCAGCTTCCATTTTTAAAAGCAAGATTCATGTGTTTCAGAATATTACTGTCATTAATAGATAACTTAATAAAAATGACCAGGAATTTATCATTATAATTGCATGAAAGAGTTGATTAATTGTGGTGTTTGAAGTAATTTTGTAAAATATTTTCCAAATGACTAGAACCTTCTGTATGTGTGCAAATGTTCTTATGCTTTATGCATACATGTAAGAGTGCTATAGAGATTCCAGGACTGAATGAACACTGTTTATAAATGAAAGCAAATTATTTGCCCAGAGAATAACAGTTTCAAGAATAAAAGGTTAACAGCCACATGCCAATCATTATATTAAGTCTTAAATCTCTGTTGCCAGCACTTTTACACTTTTTTTTAATCTCAGAGTTTCCAGATGGATTCTGGTTGCAATGAAAATGTGCTTCCCAGTGACAATTAGTTTCTTCTTGGGGTAATTTTCCAACAGTAAGAAGTATGTACACTAAGCAAGACATTAATTTTATTTTTGTGAGTGATTGAGTAATCGTGATTTCTTGGTAGTTGGCCATTTTGTCCAGAGAGCCAGCTGGCAAATGAATCAGTAAAATGTTGTTTGTTGCTTTTGTTTTTTTTTTTTTTTTTGGCTTTTTGCCTACATGTTGAATGCAAGTGATGTTTTGTAAATTACAGGACCAAATAGAATCTTGGGCCCTAGCCTAGAAATTTATTAATGGCTTTTGAGTGATTAGATCACAAGAGGGCATGAAGATAAAGTCTCAATAGCAGGTGTCTAAAAGCCTTATTTTTTGGAGGTCACTGTTTAAAAATTCATAGACTTTGTTTTAGACAAAAGAAGGTTTGAAGGTAATGGCTTTTATGTAATTCGGTGATTATATTATATGTACTTAGTGGAACAATATCAGAGTAGACATATTCATGGCCTATTAAAGTATCTCTGAATGTTTAGAAAAATAGAGAATGTAAAAATATAGGGTTTTGAAGATGTGTCTATTGAGAAAAATCACATTTGAGCTTTTGGGTGAGGGGATAGTATAGTTGTGTATCTGAGGCTGGTTTTGGACTTTACATAGTTCAGGCTAGTCTTGAACTCTGTGTAACTCAGACTGGTCTCATTACTCTTCCTCTTCAGCCTCTAGAATGTTAGGATTTTAAACTTTTAAATGTGTTCCACTATTTTGGTTCAGTAATGGCTTTTTAAATTTCTTTATTTTGAAAATGTTTAAAATGTATTTCTATTTAAGTTTTTTTTAAAAAAAAAAAAACATATTCACCATTGTCCCCTTCTCACCTCTTCCAGAGTCCCTTCACTGATCCCCCCATCCATTCCTTAGACATGGTAAGGACCCCCAGGATGAGTCAATGCAGTCTGGCATGTCCAGTTGAGACAGGACCAAGTCACAAACCCCAGTATCAAGGATGAACAAGGTTTTTCTCTGTAGGAAATGGGCTCCAAGAAGCCAGTTCATGCACTAGGAATAAATTTTGGTCCCACTGCCAAAGATTCCATAAACTGCCCATGCTATTCAATTGTCATCCACATTCAGAGGGCCTAGTTCAGTCCCATGCGGGTTCCCCAGCCATTTTCAGAGTCAGTGAGTTCCCAATAGCTCAGTCAGGTTTCTCTGTGAACTTCCTCATTGTGATCTTGACCCCTTTGCTCATATATTCTCTCTTCCCTCATTGACTGGACTGGGAGCTCAACGCAGTGCTTAGCTGTGAATCTCTGCATCTGCCTTCATCAGTTGCTGCATGAAGGTTCTATAATGACAGTTAGGGTAGTCATCCATTGATTATACAGGAAGGTCACTTTGGGCATCCTCTCCACTATTGCTTGGAGTCATGTCTGTGGGTTCTTGTGTATTTCCCTAGCACTAGTTTCTCCCTAATCCCACAATGGTCCCCTCTATCGGGGTATCTATCTCATTGTTCTCCTTCTTTCTACCACTCCTGTAGCCACAAGTGTTCTGATTCATCTAGGCCTGGCAGTCTAGAGGAGGCTCTCCCTTCCATGGTTCCACAATCACTTATAAAATAATGACTCAGATGCTTATATTAATTGCAAACTGTCCGATGGCTCAGGATCATTGCAAACTAGCTCTTGCAAATTAACTGAAAGCCATTTCTTTTAATCTATGTGTTGCCATGTGTTCAGTGGCTTTATCTGTGTTCCATCATTTCTTGCATTCTGGGTGGCAGCATGCAGCATCTCTTGGACTCTGCCCTTCTTCTCCTTTATCTCTGCTTGAATTTCCTGCCTGCCTCTAAACTGCCTTGCCATAGGCCAAAAGAGCCTCTTTATTAACCAATGATAATAAAGCATATTTTCAGTATACAGAAAGACATCCTACAGTACTTCCCCAACTCAACCATCTCATTTCATCTTATTCTCTTCCCACCTCCCTTTCCCCCTTCCTGCTATGGTCCCAACTTTCTCAGGAGATCTTCTCTATTTCCTTTTCCCAGAGCAGTTCATGAATGTCTCTTTTAGGTTTCTCCTTGTTGTCTAACTGCCCAGGATTGTAGATTGTAACCTGGTTATCCTTTGCTTTACATCTAAAATCCACTTGTGAGTGAGTACATGCCATGTTTGTCTTAACTCACTCAGGATGATTCTTTTTCTAGTTTCAAACATTTGTCTAAAATCATATCATTTATGGTGACTTTATCTGAAAATATACTTCCTTTTTCATGGTGGCATTAGTACCTGTCACCAAAGTATATGTCAAGCAGGCTGTATCATCCCTCCAAAATCATCATATTCTTATCTGTATCTTAGACACCCATAGTTCCAACATACATGAAGGAGTATTTGTGCACAGATAGAAGCTGAACCATTTTATGGCCTATAGTATATGCTTATAGGCATGAGTAAGATTATTTTTGAAATATAAAAGAAAAATCTGAAATGCCTTCTTTATGCACAGTGTTAAGCATTTATAAACAAGTATTAATCTAGTCCATACATCACGCATATATACATGTACATGGACACACACATACAGATCCCTACCACTACCACCACCATCAACAACAACAACAACCAATACCAGTATCCAATTTCCAAAATGTTGACTAACATGTACAAGGTCATACAGTTACACACAGCTGCTGATAGCAGATCTTGGGTTCAATTTTGTGGTGGGAATGTGTATCTGTGTGCTGTAAATAAAGGAGCTGTTTTGGTCTGTGTCGGCTACTGTAGAAGTAGGTGGAGGAATCAGGAGAGACAGGTAGAAGGAGGGTAGAGTCAGACAGACTCCATCAGGCTGCCAAGAAAGAAGCATATAGGAGTACAGGTGAGCCATGGCTGAGCCACAGCCACATGCCAGGAAGATTAATGAAAATGAGTTGAATTAAGATGAAAGACCTAGCTAGCAATGTGCCTGAGACATAGGCCAAACAGGATGAAATTAATATGAGCATCTGAGTAATTTGAGGCGGGGTGGGGGGAGGGGCCACGAGCAGATCAGACCTCTGGCCCAAATGGGGTCAGAAATCTTTTTACAACACAATTTATAATTGGTTTTTACATAACATTCTGTCACTCAGTTTGATCTTTTAATTCATTATTACAATTATACATGGGATCCTGTGTAAATATAGAAATATGTATCACATGTGAAAGAAATACATAGCAATTGAATACTTATAATTTATTTTATTTATAATTTTCTTGTTATATATATGGCTATAAACATACTATATAAATATATAACATGGCAGTTGTATGTATGTGTGCATGTAAATGACCTAATTTTTTTTTCATTAAATTTGTCTAAGTGATTTACAGGGTTATGCATTTCTTTGGGAACACACTGGTGGTATGTTGCCAAAAGAAAGGTCAGAGACAGCAAACATAGCTTAACTGTCTTTATATAAGAAAAGTGAAAATCACATCCTAATGCTTATTCAAGTTTTGGCTTACTCTTTTTTAATTGCTTTGTGACTCACTGAGTTTATTAGGGTTACTTGCATAAACATAGGTGGGAAGCCCTGTACTGGAGCATGGGCAGCCTTAAAATATAGGGCTGAAAAACATTCTAGATGTTTGTTCATTGGAACTTGTTCTTTTCATAAGCTCGTATTGTATGTACACCTATTGACACAGAATTCTTTCATTGCTGCATTTGAAGAAAAATGTTATAATGTATTGTGAGTCCAATTACTATGTAATGTATGGTAAGCTACAGGAAACTCTAGGTATAACCACAATCAGAGCCTCCTTCACTCCCATTAGTAGTATAAACCATAAATTTAGGGACACAACACTTCTTTTAATGAGAATGAACAGGTTAACAAAGCATCCAGGTTGGTTTATCACGATGACACTGGGGGAGGGGGTTTGCTGTTTTCTTTCTCTAGCCTCTTAGATTGGTGTGCATGGTGATCACAAAAGACTATCTTATCCTGATGTCACCTGAAACTGCCTCTTTTGTAAATTTCCCTTAATTAAATACTGAGTATCTACCAAAAAGAAAAAGATAATCATCTGCCCCTGTGCAGGTATGAGTAATTTTCTTTTACCATGCATTGTTGGGAGAAGAAAAGAGATGAATATTGACAAACACTTCCAAAATCATTACCATCTGCCATGACTTCTACAATAATTCAAAAAGAACAATAACAACCGCAAAATTCCTGATCAAAGCCGTGGCTGAACTTATGAATTTGATTTTCATGCAAATTCAGCTCAGAACATGAAGTGAAACGTGAAATGGAATTTGAAGGGGTCGTGCTTCTGGCTCATGACTGACTGGAGCCTCCATCTGCCTAACCCAATGCAGAATGTGCCCACCCAGTCCTCACACAGTGCACGTCATTGGGACTGATAAACATCAACTGCCACAAAATGGAGTTAGTCATTTGAGAATAGAAAAATGAAGTTATTTGGGGCTGATAATAAAACTCCTATTTGTTTTACAGATTTTCCAATCATCATTGGGACACTGCAATGTTAAAACAACCTTACCTATCAAAAGCCGTATGCACATATATCCTAGGAATAAGTTTGGATTCATGAATGTGTAGAAAAATTTAGTAAACACTCTGATGTTCTGCTGAATTTGCCATAAAAGTTTATGAAAAATAATAAAGAAAAAGAGAACAAGAGGGAAGCAACATTAGTACAGAAATTTAATGTCTTTTATTGCAATCATTACAAAGGAGAAACAAATGCCATCTCATATATATATATATATATATATTACATAAATATGTGTGTGTGATTTTCACTATATAGCATTATATATATTCAATTTATAACTATTTCCTTTAATATTGTATATTAACTTTATAACATAATAGGTTTGTTATAATATTTTCATGCATTTATATAGTGCACTGTAACCATGTTCATGCCTCTACCATCTAGTCAGGTTTATTCTTGTTCCTCCTATGGTCTCTTCCTCTTTGTTTGGCTTCATGTCTCATCAGAACACCTATAATTCACATGTAAGATAAACTTGTGATCTTTGTCCAAGTCTAGCTTATTTGTCTTGATATGATGATTGCCATTGAATTCATTTTCCTGAGAAAGACATGATTTGTTCTTCTTTACAAACACACATCTTCCCTTTTAATGTATTCATCTATAAATTTAGGGAGTTAGTAAAAACCAAACTTTTAAGAGTAGTGGAATAAATTCATGCTTTAAATGAGCATAGCACTGATAATTTTAACACAATATGTCTGAGGTATATTTTTAGTGTTTCAGGTAGGCAAACATCCTTCAAAATGATTAATGTAAGTCAGGCTACAATTTACAACACCTGTTGCTTATGTTCAGTGTTTCCCCTTCCATATTATGACAGACTGCAAGCATGGAGAAATAGTAACCGCTGTGAAATGAAATATAATCATTTTGTCTTGAAAATTCAAAACTAACTTATTACTGCATGTAATTATAATCAGAATATGCCCCGGTTTTGGCTTTTCTCCCGTAAGTGCATGCTATTATATTTCTCAGAAAAACATTATGAAATGAGAGTATTGAGTATGTGTTTAAGCAACTCTAAGGCTCTAACACTGATATTAGCATCCAAATTCTTTTATATCCAGACACCACCTGAGAAACAATTTCACCCTAAGTAATCCCAGTTACCAGGGCAGTGTTCATATGCTAAATTGAATCTATAAAATATGGAATCTCATGGCTTTGCTATTTTTCTTTTTTCTATTCAAACACAGTAACTCTTCTGTCCTTGTCAACATAACAACCAGAAATAGCACTAACAATATTGTATTTCTAGACTTTGTTTATGTTTTTAATTTATTTCTTTACCATAGTTGTATTAACATTATTTAATCACAGGCCTGGATGTTTGTTCTTCTGACAACAGCATATTACTGATTCAGAACACATACTTTTTGTATTAGCCGAGGCTTTCTGAAATCATTGTAGTGTGTCAGTTGAATGTGTAATTAGGCATTTTCCTAAATACACAATAATTACCCAGCAGAAAATGCTACTGTTTCTGTTTCTTAGATTTAACATACCCAGAGTGCCTAGTGACAACACCGGAGAATGAAAGAGCTGAACATATTATTTTTTTTTAAGTAAGCTTTTATGAAGGTGTAGCCTACATAAAGAAAAATGTGCAAATCATAAGGACACAAAGTCAAAGATTCAGGCAGTTTCCAGAACAGTTCAGCTCTGAGCAGTGATTATCCAACCACCTGTAACCTCAGTGGAAGACTTCTCCTTTCTTCATTTGTGTATTTCACTGTTATATAAACAAATAATAGCACAAGGCCCACATTCCTTAAAGCTTATTCCACACAAGTGAAACATTAGATTCTTGAGGAGCATTCACTCTCCTCATTGCCTTATATGTCTAGGAACCGTAAAGCTAAGGCTATTCCAGCATTAATGGGTGAAGATGTTCACAATGTATTTTAAGCCACTGACTAATAAAGCTCATTTATATGTTGATTCTTAATTGCTGTCATATATGAGGGACATATTTTAGAATGATGCACTGTCCAGTTTCCAAGAACAGTTGAAGGGCATGAAAATGACTTGGAATATGGCTTTTTGGAGGAATGTATTGAGTGATTAAAAATACTTCTGGGGCTGGAGAGATGGTTCAATGGTTAAGAGCATGTATTGCTTTTGCTAATAACAGCACCCATAATGAGTGGTCCACTGATGCCTGTAATTCCAGTTCCAGGAATTTCAGCACTCTCTCCTAGTGGACAACTATATGTAGTGTAAATATAGACGAATAGGCTCATACATATACACAAATAAATATTCAATTGGTCATAAAGTTTTTTATAATTACCTGGAACATGGTGGAAAAAGGGAGATAATTTTAAAGAATAGTTTAATTTTTAAAAAATTTATGTTTATGTGTGTGAATGTGTGGTGTATTCACATGTGAGCCTGTGGTGTATGCACATGTGTGTATGTGCAGAACCTGCTTGTATGCTTGTTTGTGAAGGTCCAAGGAAGACATCCACTATTTGGTACCCCA
Organism: Sigmodon hispidus; assembly: GCA_004025045.1. Classification (NCBI taxonomy): domain Eukaryota; kingdom Metazoa; phylum Chordata; class Mammalia; order Rodentia; family Cricetidae; genus Sigmodon; species Sigmodon hispidus. The sequence goes on along the minus strand of PVIH01008822.1, from coordinate 33,963 downwards.
TCACTATGTGCCTTATTCCTTTGAGACTGAAACTGGAGCTAGAGTGGGCATCTTCCTATCCATGCTTCCCATATTGTTCTAGTTATAGATATAGAAAATCACACACAGTTTTTTAAAAAATTTGTGTGCTAGAATCCAAGCACAGGTCCCCATTATTGTGCTGCTAGCCTCCTAAACTCCTGAGCCACTTCTCCAACTAAGGCTTATCTTTCACTTTCTCCTACATATTGGAATTTCTTTTGACTAAAATTAGTATCATAACATCATGATGCTGGTCCTAGGTGTGTGAAGCTTCAAATCTGTATGATATATCTGTCTCAATGGTGACCAGACATTTAGCTAAATACACTTCAAGCTTATCAGGGTTAGAATTATTTATTATCTACATATTGGTAATATTTAAAACCATGGGAATTGCCAGTGCCCACAAGAAAGGTAATAAAGGGCAAATAGACCCATGCCTTAAAAGAAATTGACTGCTTGAGTATATGAAAAGAGAAACTTACAAAATGAACAGATTGAGATACATTTTAGGGTTACTGGGAAACCAATGGGATGGTGAGAAATGTTGAGAGGGGAAAAATGAAGAGTAGAATGATGGAAGAGGGAACCATGTGTATTCGTGGTGAAGGGATCATCAGGACTGCTAATGCCTTTTGGATTTTACAAAAGGTTGTCTAAATTTGATAGCCAAATTAGAGTGGTATATAGTGATGAGCAAATGTAGATACCACTCAATATCTTCTAAGAATCATCAATAAAAAGAATAATAGTGTATCATGGCAGCTGGACAGGGGTGATCAATTTGGTTCTTTAAGTCAGAAATTACAAAGTGTCTTGTTATGCTGGGATTGAGTCATCTAAAGTGGATACAAGGCACTAAAGTGACTGATAAATGATCCAATGCCTGGGAGAACATCCCTAGACTCCATCTTCTGAAGCCCTGGAGCTGAGTTCCAAGCTGCTAGACTTAGCTAAGGATTACTCCATCGCAAGGTGCATCTTAAATTGTCTTGTAAGTGCACGATTGTTTGAATGTCACCTGGGATAGAAGCAAAACCAATCACTCCACCAACAGGCAAAGTCTCTGTAACCATAGTGACAGGACAGCAATTCATGATTGTCCTTCTCTGAGTATCACTTCTGCTGTTACTTCAGGGGACAATGCCCTTAGCCACCATGAACTAGACAACCATGCTCACCTGAGCTTTACTTGCCTGTTATCCCAGGGGAAAATCTACTCACCCATCATGAAACAGACCAAATAAATTGAACTTTATTCCAATGAGTATCCTTCAAGTCTCAGAAGAGAGTTGATTTATACTAGTTATTTTCCTTGGAATTACCAGATCATAAAGATGAAGTGCTGGAGGAACCTGGATCAATTAATTAAATATTTATTAAACTTGTCCTTAAGTTCTTAGAGCACTTGGTAATGCCTAAGTAAATGACTGTAGGAATGTTCATGAAATAAATGTGAGAACTAATAAATGGCATATCTGAAGAAGTAGAAGTGTTTTGCATTGTAATTACCTTTCTGGAGAACTTTTGAAAATCCCCTGAATATTGCTATTATTACAAATTAACGTGATGAGAATAATGTTTCCACATATGCTTATTTACTTTTTTCAAAAGAATTACACCCTTTTAGAAAACATTGAATTTGTGTGGGATTATATGAATATTTAAAACACTATCTTTATTTGTTACAAAATCTTTTAAATGCTTTAAATGGTGTTTGTAATACAACAAGCTAATTTTTTCCTATTCCCTCATGATATGCCAACATACATAGCCTATAAAACCAATTCTTAAATAATGTGTTTGTGTTAAATTCAATTAAAGAGAAAACACAATGAGCAATTGGCCCTTTAGTACAATGAAGAACCCTTAAACAAAGGTCCCAGTAGGAAGGATTACCTCCAACGTACCAATGGTTTGGTAAGTATGTACAACCTTAGGGTTATCACTAAGAATCTCACTAAGCATGTGGAAGCTACATTTTCCATTTTGTACCATTGAAATGTGTGTGATGGAGTAAAAAATACAAGGGTAGATATTGGGAGCCAAACATTTTGTTCATGAACAATGTATGCAGCTATAATGAAGCCATGCTTTACTCTCCACCACCACCTTTCCTCTCTTGGTAACATTATCAGGTGACCCCTTCTGAATATCAGCTCAGAAGACAGTGGCAGTCAATTTTGGTTGCCTTATGAAACACTTTTTCCATTTGTTTAAGAGTAGAAATTGAGTTTAATACATAGTCTCTACCAGAAATTTAAACTAGAAGATAGCCTATAGGAGAATTTTTGTTTTATTGAATGAATGAATAAAGGAATATGTGGAATTCTTTTAGCATCAATACACAAGCAATGGTTCATATGGTGAAGTAATGACCCAGGCTCTTCCTTACTAACTCTAGGGTCTAGTGTTCCTTATGCTTTGGAAAATGATGAATTTAACTGAAAGAGATCTCATGCAATTTAAAAGTATTTCTCTGTGCAAGACCCATAATGACAATCTAACACTGAACACACTGCTGGATTTGACCCTCATCCTTACTGGGCTATTATGATGTTCTGCCTGAATGTGGTTGGTCTCCATTTCTTAGTGGAGGTCTGAACTATGAGTCATAGGGATTGTGTGGATTCCAATCCTTCATCTACTTATCTGTTCCAACCTAACCCTAAGAAACACTGTCAAATGTTGGTCTCATATGTATAGGAAATATCAGTCTTAATTATTCCTTTTAAATATACACAGGTGATGCATTGGGAAGAAATCTAAGAGGAAGATAGCAAGCCCACATTACTACCAAAACTTGGCTTCTTGAGTCATTAATGACCTTGTTACCAAGTCTCATGATTACCTTTATTAGATGAATTTCACTAGATAGCTGTGGTTGGCCTGTAATATACTTAATCAACTCTCATGCCTCTGCTTCCTTACTGCTAGGTTTACAGATGTGTATCACTATGGCTGGCTTGCATGTCTCACTTCAGTTTAGAATCTTGAAAGTATATGTTAATATGTCTAGCTCTGGCTTCAAGTTAATTAATGTCTCTAGCCCAAGTATTTTTCCTGAGCACCAAATTTTTACCCATTATTCATGTAGTTATTAACTTAATGTGTTTAGAAAGCCTGCCTGTATGCCAGCCAATATGCAAATGCATACAATATAGAAATAAACCAAAAATAAAATCTGTGCCCTCATGATGCTTTTATTCTGAAAGGGGAGTCCAGAATGATATTTTTTAAATGTGGTTGGTATGTAAAATAAATAAAAAAAATAATAAAAGTAAAGTTATATTGTCCAACCAAAAGATAGATGTGTACATATAAACATATAAAAAGAAGTGCAAATACTTTGAGTTTTAGCGAAAAATAACTATAATAATGTGATAAGACAGGCCCATAGGGTCAAGGAAATTGTCTCAAAACAGTTGCCAAGGTATGCACATAATGTACTTCCCTATGAGTCAACCTGAAGTCTGCCTGAGGACCTAGCGACAGACACTGTCAGAGGTCCTGATGGTGCCCAGCCAATGAGGAATGGCTACGAATTATCACCAGATCATGACACACCCTTGAAGGTGGGTATATAGGGTTCTCTGCATTGTTGAATAAACAAGTTAGCTCTTTGGTTTTCAACTGACTCTTGGGGTCTGTGTCATTGGCTTCACATCTTTTCACCCTATTTCCTAAGGGAACCATTAAGACCCAGCAAAAGGATACATTGCCTAGATGTGGGCTAAGATTTTTATTTTATTTGTAACTACCAGTCACTAATAAAGCAATGTTCTTAACTGCAGGCCTCAGAAGGAGGAGATGCTTGTGATGTGAAAAGAAGAAAACCTTTTCAGGATTGTACAATAGCATACAAAAATATCTAGTATTGAGAGCATGTCTGGGATAACTTGAAGGAAAGTCTTGATAGAACTGAACAACTGTAGGGAGAAATAAGATTAGAAAGTCACAAGTGGCTAGAATGGGTAGGATCTATAAACTGAATAAGGTTTTTTTTTTCTGTTATTGAAATGATCTTTTGTGTGTCCTGTAGAGTCCAGAAAATGATGCAGGGTGTTCTACTTGCTCACTCTCTACCTTGTTCCTTTACAGCAGCAGTATCTCTCAAAGAAGCTAGAGTTAGGCTTGCAACAAGCGTGTCCTGGTGATCCCCCGCTGCCCCACAGCACTGGGATAGACATAACTTGTGTTTTGTGTGTGTGCTAAAATGTGAGCTCTGGTCTATATGCTTGTTAGTAAATGTAGTAAATGTTCTTACCTACTGAATCATCCCCTCAGCCCCTAGATAATCTCATGCTGCAACAATTTGAATGTAGAGTTTTAAATGAATAATTTTCCCTATAGCTTCCATAGCTGAACTCCCTTTCCCGCCTTGGTTTCTGGTAACTGTTTGGAGAGGTTTAGGAGGTGTTCTGCCCAAAACGAGACCCCCAGAAAGATTAGCAGAGACAGAGATATCTGAAATATAACAGCAAGGTTTATTATCAGCATGATAGAAGCCAGGCAGGGAGGTAGTTTCACACACTTCACACACCCGATATAGCAAGGCAAGGAAGAGCTGAATATCCTAAATTATACAAGCTTTTTAAAGCAAAAAAACCCAAGGCACTTGGGGACAAGGGTGCAAGTGTGCTGCCGATTGGCTTGAGCTTAGGGACTTTCCACAGTTTAACATTCCTGGACCCTACCTGGGTGGGGTGACCACTTTACTGCCTTAGAGTTGGATCATCCAGATGTCCTTAAATAGTGCTTAGCTTACTCTTTTTTGAACTGGGCAAGCCCTTGCCAGGAATGTGAAACTTAACTTTATTTTACCTTTATAATACAAAATGGAGGTGCTTCTTTGGTTCTTCAGACGTATTGTCTTTCTTGTAGTAGAAAATATGTCACTGAGGGTAGTGTTTGAGAGCTGAAAGCCTCTGCTAATCCTTGTTTGCTCACTATGCTTCATACTTATGGCTGAGATTTGAGCTCTACACTTTCCATTTCTTTCACCATATCTGTAGGTTGCTGCCATGCCTCCCTGGCATGATAGACTCATCTGTTGGAATCATATACCCCAATATATTCTTCATTCTGTAAGTTGCTTCTGGTAATAGTGTTTTATCACTTCAACAGAAAAGTAACTAATACAGTCAATATGGATGCTTTGTTAAGAATAGATAATTAATAGATAAAAATAGAACAACCAGCAACCCATATCAAAGACCAGCAAGAGGTTTATTTTTGAATCAGGAAAGTTATTTGATCCGATACACTTAGAACTGGTTGAATTTTGTTTGTACTTTAAATGGAGTAAATAGTTTTACTGATAGATAGGTTTAGCTTATGCCCAAAGTAAATACATCCATACAAACATACATGAGTTAATCCTAAATTTTGGAGACTAAAGCTGAAGTTCAGGGTGGCTATATTGTAGTGATATATTGCATGTTTAATAAAAGCAGCCTGAAATATCAGAGGACAGAGCTACCTTGGAGGTCAAGGAATGGAGACCCACATCCTTAATCCCAACACTGGAGAGGCAGAGATCTTCTGGATCTCTGTGAGTTCAAGGCCAAAGAGAGCCAGGTGGTGGTGGTGGTGGTGGTGGTGGTGGTGGTGGTGGTGGTGGTGGTGCACACCTTTAATCCTAACACTAGAAAAGTTGAACTAGGAAGTGAGATAGCTGGGCAGAGAAGAAGGATTAAGAGTTTAGTTACCCTCTACACTTTCTTTTCAGTTGAGAACTCAGAGGTATTGAGCCTGAAGATTCTTAGAGATAGGATTTACCTTTTCAGCCTTAGAAGTTGACTATGTGAGAAGTGGCTGTGTTCCATCTCTCTGGTTTTTCAGCTTTCCCCCATTATCTGTCTTTAGGGCTTTTATTAATAATACCACATAGAATTTGTACAATACTAGATCACTTACTAAAATGACTAAGTCTGAACAAAAATCTGTTTTGTATTTAGGGGCTTAGGAATAGCCAACAATTCTGTACCTTAGATAGCAAGAGTGCAGTGTGAGTCATATGCATACACATGTTTCTCAAAATGTCATTATAAAAGTTAGTTGTAACAGTGTCTTGATCAGCAATATATATGCCTGTAAGTGTGTACATCTCTTTGTGTCTCTGTATGTACAAATAAAATACTTGCAAACGCATACCTCTAACATACCAGTGACCATTGAAAACAAAGCTAGAGAAGTTACAATTTCACTTAAAAGAATATAAATTTGCCCCCTGCAGTTAGTTTCCTTGATTTCAACCATGGTCCTCAGTGTGGACTGTCCTTCAGATTCTTTTATCTGTATACCAATAAAATCCCAAATTTTATGAACACATACCAAAAATAAATTCTGCTTCCTTAACATTTTCTCAGCTCAAGTATTTCTGAAGGAAAACAATCAAGCTGTAAATAACATCAGTGTCTCTGCTAAAGAAACTACCAGCAGCTCTAAGAAAATCTACATGGAGCTGGGGGAGAGAGCATCCTTCCCTGAGAGATGGTCTCCAAGGCTAGGCAACACATGGCCTCAAAGCCTGCTCATCACAGGTCTAGGCAGAAGGATGAGCTTTCTCTCATTATTCAAACAGATATCAGGCATTTTGATCAGGGATATTGACACGGTACCCCAGAATGTCCTCTGGTTTTGAAAGCCAGACTGGAGTATGGTCACTGGAAAACCTCGGATACAGGCCATTTCTTTCTTTGATTCTTCTAATTGCTTTTGTCATCTCTACCATTTACATGTTTTTCTAATAGTACCAGACTCAACAGACTGTGAAACAACACCACAAGGTGGAGTGATGCTGTTCCGTGCTCTGGCTATGGAAAATTGACTTTTAAAATTGTCCTATCAACACTTTAGGTAAAGATCTGCTGTTAGTATGACCTCTAAAGTAATTGAAAGTGAAAACTAATTAAAATAGGTGGAGCTGAAGGAAAGAAATCACAGGCTAAAAGAATTTTATTCCCCATGATAATCCCTTTGGCAGTATTTAATTTTTAGATATCCATGGATTGCTTTGACATGTCTATATATCTTAAGTAAATAATAAGATACAATTTTAATTTATGTCAATTAAATAAATTATACACATAGCTTTATATAAAATCAAGAATGCTATGAGTTACTCTCATGGTGGATGTCAACAGTCCATTAACAACTGAACAGAGACCTCCACAGTGCACTCTAATGGAAATGTCTATATGCAATTATCAGCCAGCCCTTGATCTTTTATTCTTAGGGTCTAAAGTAAGACTAATAGGTCAATCAGTGTCAGAAGACTGAGAGAATCAAAAGGCTTTGAAGCTGAGATTTAATCCCCATCCAAGACTCATCAAGAAGGCTGATGTAACTTTGTAAAGCACAGGAAATTTTTGTTCGGTCATAAAGTTAATGTTTATAGTCTGTTATCTTTTACAGCATGCTAAATTTGGCATTCTGGGATGTCTTAGATTTTTACTATAAATATACATTTGCTAGATTTTGTACAAACCCTGATGTCAATCTTTCTGTCATCACATAATGGAAGTGGTACTTCAATAGGAATTTGTGAGCATATTTGCCATTAAAATTAAGGTAGGCATAGTGTTACATGCCTGGACTCCTGAAGCTTGGCAGGCTAAGGCAGGGGAATTGTGAGTCTGGGCAACACAGTGAGATGACTGATAGGTAGGTAGGTAGGTAGGTAGATAGATAGAGAGATAGATAAATACATACATACATACATAGATTCCAGTTAGATAAATAGATAAAGAATTTATTTTTATTGTGTATGAATGTTTAGTTTCATATTTGTATGTGTTTCACATAATTGCAGAGCTCACAGAAACCAGAAGAGGGTATTGGACCCCCCCCCCCCGCCCATAGTTGGTTGTGAATCATTGGGTTGGAAATTAAACCTTAGGTCTCTTCATGAACAAGTGCTTCCATCTCCAAGAAGTTTGTTTTTAAATCAAATCATTATGGATTCATATAATGTTTCAATAAATATTAACTACTATATTTGTTGTAGGCTTATATCAAACATGCAAAATATTAAAAATAAAATTTGAATCCATATATGTAATCTCTATTTCTGTTTCTGACAATGTGTCACTCTGGTTGAGGAGTGTATCTCATGCTGGAACTCACTGTGTATTTCATGCTGTTCTCCAACTCACAGGAATCCATCTGATTCAGCCTCTTAGATTTACAGGCATGTGCCCACTGGCCATCTAGTGTAGTTTCTTTTCATAATAAAGCAAAATGTGCTTTTTTTAGGCATATTTGAACCTTTTCATTCTTTCTATGGAAAGTATTTAGAGATTATTGCTTAGATGGCAAATACCACTTGTCACCAGATACAAATGAAAGGTAAAAAGCCACAGTGAGAGGTGCAGGCAGATGGAGGTTGATATTATCAGAGATGGCTGATAATAGTACTGGAACCAAGAGTAAGGAACACGGAAAAGGATGACCAGATTCTACTGATACTCGTGATATGCAATTGCCTGGCTTAGTGATTACATGTAGCAGAAATAAGGAAAAGAAAGGGTATGGACTCTACAATAAATGAAAGAACTCAGGAATCAAGTTAACTTTACAGATACAATTTTGTAACAGCATATACTAAAAAAATTCTCTGCCTTAATGATAGATTGGTTTTGAAACTTATCATATTACCCTTTTCTTAAAATAACACATATTCCTTGCCTTATACTATATGTCATAGTGAGGGCAGAGTTTCACTGGGTCTCCCATTTAAAAGTTTTAAGAAGGTAAAATTAACCTGTTAGCCAGGGTGTCAGTCTCACCTGAGGATGCTCTAAGGGAGGAATTCCCTTTAATACTGTGGGCTTGTTGAGAGAGAACTCAGTACCGTTACAGGAATGAGGGTTGCAATTCTTGATGGCTGGAGGAAGAGGTCTCTCTTGGTGGCTTGACATGTGGTGCCCCCATTGGTATTGTGTCATCTACTCACAACATAACAGCTGGCTTCTTCAAAGTGCACACATGCCATAGAGTCTCTTAGTAAGACAAGTAACAATTTGTGTAGTCACACATAGCAAGGGCATCAGTCTTTTACAGATACTGGGAAGTCACAAGTCTGACTACTATCTAGGGGAGGAGGCATTATGAGAACCAGAACATGAGATAAGAGAAGGGATATCATGGTAGTGTGTGTTTGCCATGAGAAAAATAAATAAGGTGGTTTCTATGAAACTGTTTTTCTACTTATACTTCAATTATGACTCAGTTGTTAAAAGCACTTGTTATGTGGATCTAAGTTGGGTTGCCAAGCACATATATGTGAAAAGTCAAGTTTTGTTGTGTGCACTTGTTAACTCTGTAGGACTTAGACACAATGGGACTTGTGCCTATCAGCTTAGTTCCAGGTTCGGTGAGGACCCTGTTTCAAAGGAATAAAGTAGAGAATGACAAAGCAGGCCTTTCCCCTCGAACTTCAATATATATAAAAGACAGGTGTACACATAGAAGGTGTTTATAAAATGCCATTGTTTCATTATTAATTTTTTACCATGTGTGTGTGTTTGTGTGTGTGGTGGATGTGTTCATGCCTTTCTTTTATGTGTTCACATGTCCTTGTATCTACTTTTTAATACATCAAAAGTTTTGCCCATAAGCTTCAACTAAGTCATTATTCAAAACTAGTTGACTGACACAAAGGCAACATCATTTTCCAAAGCAGTGAAAATGGTGCCTCAGCTCTAAGGATGTCATTGTGAGCCAAGAAAATGGAAGCTTAGAAAAAATTATATGTCTTCGTAACAGGGTGTCTGGTAATTCAATTCAAGTTCTTGGAGCCTTTCTCTCCTAATATCCCTTGCTATAATCCCTGATGAGTAGTCTGTGTGTGAGAATACAAACAGGCTTCAATTTGGGGCAATGTGAATGCTGACTGGTAAAAAATATTCATGGTGGCTTTACAGAGGTGTCCTGTCTGCTATCTGTTTATCTTCTTTATAAAGCTTTGTGGAGCAGAGTGAGCAGAAAATAATGACTCTTAATACTTCTAACACCACCATCACAAAGGCAATGAATGGAGAATTGTACTTTGTTGTTTCCTAAAACTTCTCTTTAACAATGACTGTGTCTCAGCTAGTGAAGGTGACAGCGCATTTCCTCTGTGTAATGGCTTCTCCTGCTCAATTCCTTATCGGCCATGTCCTTGTTCATCCTAGACCCAATAAGAGATTCTCTACTTTCCTTTTTACTCCCTCCCCAATTTTGCTTTACTTTAATTAGCCAGTGCTAGCTTGTTTTTGAGTGCTTGGGTAATTATTTATCCCAGAGCCTAAACTGTGTGAAGATGCAGAGTCCTGCATTGTGTTCAATCTCTTATTTAATTAGACACACACACATACACACAAAATCAGGGATCCAACAAAAGTGTGGCATCTTAGTAACATAAATTTTCTAAGATGAATCAGGCTCCAAAGAGTATGCAGTTTGTTCTCAAGATTGTAAAACTGGTGGCTGGGGTGACAGCTCAGTCATAGAGTGCATGATGTGTGTGTTCCAGACGGTGATGATTTATCTGATGATGGCCATCTTGATTGGATTGAGAAATTCCTGTGAGATTACCAAAAGGTTGTCTGGGCATGGTTGTTAGAGTACTTCAGATCATCAGAACATGAGCACTATGACTTAATGAATGTTTGAATCCATGCTGGATTTGCAATCTCAGCTGACTATTAAGGCGTATGAAGCTTTGGAATGCAAGTGTGGTTAGGAAAAAAAGAAAGGCCATGGGGACTGAGTCCTTGGGGGTTAAGCCTGGCTCTGGTTCCTTACTATTAGAATTATGTTCTTTTCACCTAGCCCCAATTCATGCTGCAATGACTCACTCCCTGGTATGACTGACTGAACACTCTGAGCCTATGAGCAAGAGAATCTTACCTTTCTGAAGTTCATCTGGCAGTAATGAAAATTAACTAACACAGAGACCTTGCATTTAATTCCCATTGCTAAAAACAAAAAAAAGATATGGGTGGGTCTAGATACAGTGAAGTGCAGTTGCACATATAGTTTGTATCCACAGACAGAGTGAACTGGCTCTCAGGTTCTTTTTCCACCACATGTTGACATATTCATGATGTTCCTTTCTTTCTCTTCTCTCAATCTGTATCTTTTTCTTCTCTCAGTCTATAACAGTAGACTGATAAACATTCTGAGAATCAAATGTGCACCTTTCTGAACTCCATCATTGATGCTCTCATTGCATGTTTAACATGTTTTAATTAAATAGCAGAACCTATAATTAAATATGAGAAAGCTGGTACTTCAAGTAAAGCTAAATGAAAAGCGTAGAGAGACTCGATGAAGACGAACAGCTTTGAAGAAGCTGTCAAATTAGGTAACTGTAAAAGACCAGGAAAATATTCAGATAGACCCTGACCTGAGAATGATCCAAACTGTCTTTAATTTCTTACTCAATATGAAATAATCAAAAGAGAAGGATTGTAAAGGGATTAGAAAAGATGCATATAAACAATATGTACTAAAATAATAGTGTGGATTGTCAGAAAATTACACAGGAAGACAGCCATTGGCCCACATTCCTAGAAAAGACTTGTTTATTTGCCTAAATATGATAAGGAAAATACGTATTCATTTATGAGCTTGAAGTTAAAAATATTGGTTACCATTATAATGATTTATATTTTATTCACTTTCATTTTTAATGGCATCTGGAATCTACATACTGTGAGTTACCCTTTAAAATGCACAGATCAGTTATTTCAAATGTATCTATAAGTTTGTAATCTTTACCAGAATATTTTCACAATCCCTCAGAGAATCCCACAGCTCTTAATATTCATCCTCATGCATTCTTTCTTGGTACTGACAATTGATTTTTTTCTGAATGCATTTGTGTGTTCTGGCCATTTCACATAAATGGATTATATATTTTGTGGCTTCATATGACTGGTTTATTTCACACAACATAGTGATTTTAAGGTTCATTTATGCTCTTGCATGATCTGATAGAGGCTGAGCACATCCCAGGACTATGGGTATAAATACAAATATTTGAATGCAATTTGAAAGCATGATTGTTTAGCAAAATAACAATAGCAGGTTCTCTGATATGAGCTATGTGATTTAACAGCCACAGACTTCAAGCCTAGATTATAGTACCAAGTATTTAATCCTATTCCTTGTCCACTCTGAAGTAGACTTTAAGTTCAAACAGAAAGTGGCCAGTTCCATCACAATAGTTGTACTGCTATTGCATCAGTAAGAACATTTTACCTTGTAGGTTGGTACTGAAGCATGCAGGGTCCAGTGCTCAGAAAAATCTTTAATGTCTTTTTCTTTAAGCTGCTTTGCATAGCATCTTCTGGTGCTTACAGTTAGCTTGGGAGAAAGATTCCAGGTTGATTTGAGATTGATGTTCATGTCCAGCAGCTGAAGTATGTGGCATCTTCAGAAATAGAGACCTACCATTTACTTGTGCTGAATAACCAAGGGAAATTCCAGTAGCTTGTGTTGTTTTGGGGATATCCCTAACCACCATTCCTTCAGAAGTATTTCATGTCTTCTCTTGTGATTATCATTCTGCTTAAATTTCTATTCATTATTTAAAAAGAAGCATTGGTTTTCAATGCTATTGAAGTGTCTCTTCCAAATCTGCATTTTCTCATTATTCATAATAGACTTTACTCAGTGGATGCATATTTATAATTGTTATATTTCATTAATAGAGTAACTATTGTGTAACTGTAATATGGTATTTCTTGTATCAAATAAAAGTTTTGTTTTAAAGTTTATGCTGTCTGATATTTATATATGCATTCAAGTTCTCTTAATATTGTTTTCATGGTACACATAGACTTTCCATTCTTTCTTTTTTGTCTTGAATGTAAAACATGTGTTTTACCAGTGTTGTAGTTGCCTGTGTTTTTAGAATTTGTTGTGAGTATTTCTGGCTTTCACTGTAGTGCTTATTCCACTGGCATTTACCATACTTGGTGATACAGTTGGAGTCACATCCCACCTGTTCTTATTTATTCAATGTATGTCTTATTTGTTCTTGATCTGTTAATGCCTTTTTTGTGCTAAATAAAAATATTAGCTTTCACATTTAAAAATCTAGGATTATCTCCAACTTAATTTTGACATTACATAGTTTTTTGTCATATAGATCTAACCCCCATCAAAAGATTGCTGGTATCCAAACACTGAACAGCTGGGGATCTGAAAGACCTTCGACTGACACCTTGGATCCCACTCCGTCCAGAAGAACAGCTGACTCAGTCTTGATGTTGCGGTGAGGAAAGTGGATCTGCCAGGAGTGGATGCTGAGTTAAGCCATATTGGAACCTTGGGACCTCCTGCCCTTGCTGGGGAGGGAGATAAAGAGATGTGAAGAGAGAGTGACTGGAAGTGGTGGAAGGTGGAAGGGAGCTTGAACAAGGATACACATGGATAAAAAATATGACTTTATTCATAATTTAAAAAATAAAAAATGAAAGATCAATAAAAAAGAAAAAAGATTGCTGGTATCATGCAAATCATATATATTTCTGTGTGTATATATATATGTTCTATAACCAACAACATGTATTTTAAAACATTAGGTTGTATTTTAAGTAAAATACAAAGACAAATATGAAGAAAATTAGCTCTGATAAAAAAACAATCTATACTGAATTTCCCTTTTACCTGTACAGTTTTTCTGTGCTCTTAATTTCTTCATTCTAGTTCAAGTCATTTCCTAGTCTTCCCGTATTGCCTATTCTTCCATTTCATCACAAAGTACTCTATAATACTTCTTGTAAGAGCTTCAGAAGACTGACCTGCTCATGCCTTTGACAAATGAACTTGTCCTTGCTTATTTGTAGCGAGTCACACAGCAACAGCGACAGTGTCTACCTCCTCTGTATTCTCCTTGCTCTTCATTTAGGGAGAACCAGTGGCGCCTGTCCTGTAGGTTTTCTGATTTTCAGGGGAGTGGGATTCCCTATGCAGGGACTCCTGTGGTTCTTCATATCCTTCTTCTCTCTGTTTAATGCCCAATACTGGGTTCCAAGGCTTTGTCCGGCTCCAAGTTCCACTTCTGTGAAGACTCTTTGTGGTATTTGTACTTTTTCACCAAGAGGCATATAATACTTTTTCTAATGTTCTAATTATTGATTTTGTTTGAAGACATTCAAAGTCATTGATTATTTTTGAGAAATGCTGGCATTTTACTTTTGTTACATTTTTTATTATTGGTTTTGTTTGTTTCTTTATGACAGAGTCCAGGATGCCTCAGAATGATCCTCCTGCCTCCTCCTCTCTGGGATTACAGGCATGAGCCACTATATATGGAGTTTCCTGCAGTTCACTTGGTCCTGAGGGTCAAACCAAGTTCTTGTGCATACTACTCAAACACCCGGAGAGCTGGGCTATACCCCCAGCCTCTGTGGTGGGGAGGGGTTATAAGGAGGACATTTTTACTTTCTAGTGTTTGATGCCTTAGTGTTACTTCATACACATAAAATGGGGTAGACCCTTGAATTTTGCTGTTTATCTTTTTTTTATAGCACATGGTGTGTTACCTTTATTATTATTTTGAACATAAATAGCAATTGCAATGTTAGGAGTAAAATATCATAGTTCTTAGTTATACACATGGGTGAAATAAATGACTTAAGCTTCTCCACTAATTTTAGTTTCCTGAAATATTTTTTATTATGAATAAAGTCATATTTTCTGTCTGTGTATATCCTTGTTCAAGGTCCCTTACCCCACCCATTCCCTCCAGTCACTCTCATTTCTCCACATCTCCCCACCTCCTCCCCAACAAGGGCAGGAGGTCCCAAGATCCCAATATGGCTTAGTTCAGCATCCACTCCTGGCAGATTCACTTTCCTCCAGAAGGAGTGGGATCCAAAGTGTCAGTCCAAGGTGTTTCAGATCCCAAACTGTTGTTCAGAGATTGTAGTTTGCAGCTTGGATATGCTTTGTTTTTGTTTAAAGTCCACTAATGAGTGAGTATATCCCCTGCTTATCTTTCTGGGATTGTGATACTTTGCTCAGAAGGATATTCTCCAAATCCATCCATTTTCCTGCAAATTTTAGGATATCATTTTTTCTTACTGCTGAGAAGTACTCCATTGTGTAGCTGTAACACAGTTTGTTAATCCATTCTTCAGCTGAGGGGCATCTAGGTTGTTTCCAGGTTCTTGATATTACGAATAATGTTGCTATGAACATAGTTGAGCTAATGCCTTTGGAGTGCAAATGTGTGTCTTTAGGGTATACATCCAGAAGTGATATTGCTGGATTCTTGGGAAGATTGATTCCCACTTTTCTGAGAAACTGCCATACTGCATTCAAGAGTGGCTGAACAAGTTTACACTCCCACTAACAATGGAGGAGTGTTCCCCTTGCTCCACACCCTCTCCAACATAGGCTGTCATGTGTCTCTTTTATCTTAGCTATTATGACAGGTGTCAAGTGGTATCTCAAAGTTGTTTTGATTTGGATTTCTCTGATGACTAAAGATGCTGAATACTTTTTCAGGTGTCTTTCAGCCATTTGTAATTCTTCTGCTGAGAATTCCCTTTTTAGTTCTGAACTCCATTTTTTGATTGGATTATTCAAGGTTTTGGGCTCTCGATTCTTGAGTTCTTTATATATTTTAGATATCAGTCCTCTATCACTTGTAGGGTTGGCGAAAAGCTTTTCCCACTCTGTAGGCTGTCATTTTGTCTTATTGACAGTGTCCTTGGCTTTACAGAAGCTTCTCAGATTCAGGAGGTCCCACTTATTGATTGTTGATCTTAGTGTCTGTGCCACTGGTGTCATATTTAGGAAGTAGTCACCTGTGCCAATTTGTTGGAGGGGATTTCCCACTTTCTTTTCTATCAAGTTCAGTGTGGCTGGGTTTACGTTGAGGTCATTAATCCACTTGAATTTGAGTTTAGTCCAGGGAGACAGGCTTAGATCTATTTGTATTTTTCTACAGAATACCAAGCAGCTATACCAACACCATTTGTTAAAGATACTATCTTTTTTTCCATTGAATATTTTGGACCTCTTTGTCGAAGAGGTATTCATAGGTTTTGAGTTAATGCCCGAATCCTCAGTCCGATTCCATTCATCTACAAGTCCGTTTTTATGCCAAGCTGTTTTTATTACTGCAGCTCTATAGTATAACTTGAAGTCCTGGATGGTGATGCCTCCTGAGGTTTTTTTGTTGTTGTTGTTGAGCAAAATTATTTTGGCAATCCTGGCTTTCTGTTATTCGAAATGAAGTTGAGTATTGTTCTTTCAAGGTCCATAAAATATTGTGTTGGGACTTTAAAGCAATGAATCTGTAGATTGCTTTTGATAGAATTCCCATTTTTTTCTATGTTGTTCCTACCTATCCAGGAACATGGAAGATCTTTCCATTTTCTGATATCATCTTCAATTTCTTTTTTCAGTGATTTAAATTTTTTGTCAAATAGAACTGTTACTTTTTTGGTTATAGTTACTCTAAGGTATTTAATGCTATTTGCAGCTATTATAAAGGGTGATGTTTCCCTTATTTCTTTTTCAGTCCTTTTATCTTTAGTGTACAGGCAGGCTACTGATTTCTTTGAGTTAATCTTGTCTCCTGCTACATTGCTGTAGGAGTTCCCTGGTAGAATTTTGTGGGTCACTTATGTATACTATCATATCACCTGCAAATAAAGGTAGTTTCACTTCTTCTTTTCCAATTTGTATCCCCTTAATCTGCTTTCGTTCTCTTATTGCTTTAGCTAAAACTTTGAGAACTATATTGAATAGATAAGATAAGAGAGGATATCCTCTAGTTCCTGATTTTAGTGGGATTACTTTGAGTTTTTCTCCATTAAGTTTGATGGTGGCTGTCAGCTTCTTTAAATAGCCTTTATTATATTGTGATAATTTCCCTGAATTCCTGACCTCTCCAGGGCTTTTATCATAAAAGTGTGTTGGATTTTGTCAAAAGCTTTTTCAGCATCTAAGGATATGATCATGTGATATTTTTCCTTTAGTTTGTTTATATGATGAATGAAATTTATGGTTTTTCATAGGTTGAACCATCCTTGCATTTCAGGGATGAAATCTACTTGGTCATAGTAGATGATATTTTTTATATATTGTTGTATATGATTTGCCAGAATTTTGTTGAGAAATTTAGCATCAATATTCATGAGGGAAATTGGTCTGTAATTCTCCTTCTTTGTTGTGTCTTTGAGTGGCTTGGGTATTAGGGAAATTGTGGCCTCATAAAAGGAATTTGGCAATATTCCTTCAGTTTCTATTGTGTGAAATAATTTGATGAATACTGGTAGTAATTCTTCTTTGAAAGTCTGGTAGAATTCTGCACTAAAACCATCTGGACCTAGGCTTTGTTTACTTGGGAGGCTTTTAATGACAGCTTCAATTTCCTTGAGGGTTATAGGTCTGTTTAGGTAATTAATCTGGTCTTCATTTAATTTTGGTAAGTGATTACTGTCCAAAAAGCTGTCCATTTTTTTTTGGTTTTCCATTTTTGTGGAATATAGATTTCTAAAGTATGACCTGATGATTTTCTGGGTTTCCTGGAGGTCTGTTGTTATATTCCCCTGTTTTTTTCTGATTTTGTTGACTTGGATACTCTCTATCTCTGCTTTTTGATTAGTTTGGATAAGAGTTTATCTATCTAATTAACTTTCTCAAAGAACCAACTCTTGGATTCATTGATTCTTTGTATTGTTCTTTTTGTTTCAATTGTATTGATTTCAGCTCTAAGTTTGATTATTTCCTACCATCTACTCCTTCTTGGTGAGTGTGCTTCTAATTTTTCTAAGGCTTTCATTTTTGCTGTTTGTTCTCTAGTGTGGGATTTCTCTAGGCTTTTCATATAGGCATCTAGTGCTATGAATTTTCCTCTCAAGACTACTTCCATTGTGTCCCACAAGTTTGGATACATTGTGGACTCATTTCCATTAAATTCTAGGAAGACTTTCATTTCTTTCTTAATTTTTTTCCCTGACCCAGTGGTGGTTCAGCTGAGTGATGTTTAGTTTTCATGAGATGGTAGATTTTTTTACTGATGTTGTTGAACTCTAACTTTAGGCCCTGGTAGTCTGACATGATATAAGGGATTATTTCCATTTTTTTGTATCTATTCATATTTGTTCTATGACCAATTATGTGGTCAGTTTTAGAGAAAGTTCCATTTGTTGCTGAGAAATATGCATATTCCTTTGCATTTGGGTGGAAGTTTCTGTAAATATCTATTAAATCCATTTGCATCATAACCTCTTTTAAACTCCTTATTTCTCTCTTGAGTCTCTGTCTAGTTGACCTACCCAGGGGTGAAAGTGGGGTACTGAAGTCTCCCACTATTAGGGTGTGAGAACTGATGTGGGATTTGAGCTTTATCAGTGTTTCTTTTACATAGGTAGGTGCCCTTATATTAGTGGCATAAATATTCAGGATTGAAGTCTCCACTTGACCAATTTTTTTCTATGATGAATAAGTAATGTCCATCTTGGTCCCTTTTACTTGCTTTTAGCTTAAAGTCTACTTTGTTAGATATTAGAATGACAACCCCAGCTTATTTCTTAGGGCCATTTGATTGGAAAATCTTTTCCCAACCTTTACTCTGAGCCTGTGTCTGTCTTTTTGGTAGAGGTGTGTTTCTTTTATGCAGTAAAAGGATGGCTTCTGTTGTTGTATCCGTTTTGTTAGTGTGTATCTTTTTATAGGTGAGTTGAGTCCATTGATATTAAGGGATATTAGTGACCACTGATTGATGATTCCTGCTATTTTTGGTGGCAGCTTGTATGTATTTCCTTTCTCTGGGCTTTTCTTCTGTGGGATTATTTAATGTTTGTGGTTTCATGGGTGTATCTGGGATTCTTAGGTTGTAGTTTTCCCTCTAATGCTTTCTGGAGGGCTGGATTGGCAGATAGGTATTGTTTCAGTCTGACTTTGTCATGAAATATCTTGTTTACTTCATCTATGGTGATTTATAATTTTGGTGGGTATAGTAGTCTAGTTTGGCAGCCATGCTCTTTTAGTGTCTGTATAACTTTTGACCAAGACCTTCTTGCTTTGATTGTTTCCATTGAATAATCAGACATTATTCTGATGGGTCTGCCTTTATAAGTAAATTTGCCCTTTTCTTTTGCAACTCTTAAAATTTTTTCTTTGTTCTGTATATTTTGTGGCTTGACTATTATATGGTGAGTCAACTTCTTTTATGGTCACATCTATTTGGTGTTCTGTAAGCTTCTTTTATCTTTATAGGCATTTCCTTCTTTAAGTTAGGAAAGTTTTTTTCTATGATTTTATTGAATACATTATCTGTGCCTTTGAGGTGGTATTCCTCTCCTTCTCTTATTCCCATTATTCTCAGGTTAGGTCTTCTCATGGTGTCCCAGATTTCCTGAACATTTTGTCTTATGGCTTTTTTGGTTTTAATATTTTCTTTGACTGATTTATCTATTTCTGCTACTGAGTCTTCCATTCCAGTGATTCTGTCTTCCATCTCTTGGCAGAGTGGTCTGTGTGCCAGAATCTGCTCACCTCTGGGCAGGGTCTGAATTTCAATGTCAAATTTTGCTATTTTTCATGATGACTTATTTTCTTAGCATATTTCAAGAAAGACTGCTGTTTAAATGATTGCTTGAGAGTTTGTGACTAATGTTATTGAGTTATATTTTTTTCTAGTAGCACTTTAGGTGCTAGGAATAAGGTAATTGGATAGAGTTAAAGTCCTTATCTTCCAGACTTCCAGTCAGACTTTTTCAGCTTAAGGTGCATTTCCAAGAGCATATACAAAGTATTGAAAGTTTTCTGTGACATTACAATAATTTTGATTCTTCATTTCATATACCTTGCAGCCATATATCTGAAACACCAGTAGCATTGTTATGTACCAGAGGGAAAGAGGCCATTAAACTTAGAGTAGTAGAAGGTCATGTAAGGAACAAAAGTTATCATTGTGGACATGGAAGGAGCCAAATGTTTCCAATGTGCTGAAGGAATACACTGTGGTGTGGTGAATAAGCTTAATAAAGAAAGTTTCATTGAAACAGAATGCTGGTTCTGAAGCAATTTTTAAATAGGGCCTGGAGGAATGAGTAGGAGTCAATGGAGCAGAGACAAGGGAACAGAATTTCAGGACCAGAAAGCAACATGAAGGGAGGGAACTGAAGCGTGAAATAACTTGGCATAATTGAGGAAAAGAAAGGAAGATCCCCCCCCAATACCAATTAACTTGACCTGAGATCCACCAGGTACAACCTAAATACAATAATAACAATGTTCCTTTACAGGTTACAAATAATAGTTTTCCATGCATGAATTTATTATTAAAGAAGAGAAAAACAAAACAAAACACAACACCTATATAAGAGAACAAATTCTTAATGTAATAAAGCTTGGTCATGCTATCCTGCCTGGGGTTGAAGTTTCATCAAGGTTTATGCATTTACTTGTGTGTGTGTGTGTATGTGTGCGTGTGTCTATACCATGTGAATGCAGTATCCACTGTACATGTAGGTGAGTCTGGCAAGCAATATACCAATAGATTGTGATAACAACCAAAATATAATAAATTTACAGCACCAAGAAAATGTTGATTTATGCCCTTTACAAGTCACCCTTTCAACTCATGTAAATATTACTATTTTTATCACTATCTATTAGTTTAACTGATTCTGCATTCTCATATAAATAGAATAAAAAATAGAGAGGTTTTGTATCTTGGCTTCTTTTTGCCCAGTGCATTGTTTGAGACTATTCTAAAGCATTATTTATTTTTATCAGTTATTCATTTATTTTCAGTGCTAAGTAGTTGCCCTTATTTTTTTTTTTTTTAGAAAAAGTTCATTTTAAAAAATTCTGTGCGCGAGTGTGTGTGTCATGTGTAGAGGTAAGAGGATAACTGAAAAGTCGCTTCTCTCCTTCTGCCATCTGGTCAGGGGCCAGAACTCAGATTGTCAGGCTAGGTGGCATGTGCACCCATCTCCTGAGCCATTCCCCAGCTCCTAAGTTAAATTCTCCTTCTTTAATGTGTTACTTTGCTTATTGATTTGCTAAGTGATGAATATTGAAGTGTTTTCAGTTTCGATTTGTTGGGGAAGTAAGCTTCTGTGAACAATTGTGTAGAAATATTTGCATATATTAATGTTTTCCCATTTCTAGGATAATCTTCTAGAGATTATGCACTATGACATATGCTCACATATATGGGCAACATTTGCATAGGGAGCTACCAGGGTCTTTTTATACAGGTTGCCTAACTTTATATCCTCACTATAAATGCATAAGATTTCTAGTTGTTCAACATGGGGATGAACACTTAATATTAGAAGACCTATATTTCAGCAATCTGAGAGAATGTTAAGCACATTAATATGTATTTTGTTGATGATTAAAACATTCTTCATTTTTCTTGAGTTTATTAGCATTCATAAATCTTGTTTTGTGAATTACATATTCAAATATTTTACACATTGTTCATGTGGGTTGCTTGCCTAGTTATTGAATTGTAGTTCTCAGGATTATTAATTTATTCTTGATCCAAGTCCAATTATAAAATTTGTACTGTTTCACTGAAGAAGATGAGATTTTAAATTTTTGATGAGTTATTCAAATCTGAAATATCAGATTTCTCTCTGATATGTACCTGCTGTTGACCAATATAAAAAGAATCAATGTGCTAGTGATGATACTATGATAGCTTGAGTGTACCAATTTTGGTTTAAGTTGTTAAAAAACAAATCAAATTTAAATATTTTAAATTTAAAAATGTTATACATGAGTACTTAATTTACATCATTTACACATCTCTCTCTTTCCTTCAATACCATTCCACATCCTGAGCCTATTCTCTATCAAATTCATGACCTATTTTTTAATATATATATACATACTATAGATATTATATATGTACAGCTCTTAGTTCATTTAAGGCTGACCACTTTGAACTGAATAACCTATCAGTGAGTTCATTTTTAGAGACAACTAATTCAGCTATATTATTATGCCAACTGAATTTGTTTAGAAAAAAGCCTTCTCTCTGAATTCTCCATAACTTTACTATAAGCACATCTCATTACAACACCACACTAATTTCAAAAAACACTTTCTTCTCTGTGTCTACTTTTCTAGCTTTCACATTAATTCCACACCATTTTAACTAGTATAGCATTATGGGTCTTCAAATTAGGTCATTTGATTTCTCTGACTTCATTCTTACTATTCAGTTTTTGCATACTCTAGGGTCTTTTAAATGCTCATATACATTTTGGCATTAGCTTATTGATATTCATCAAAATGTCTTTTGTCTCTTTTGTGGGATTGTTTCCAATGTGAAGAATGATTAAAGAGATGTGAGATCTTTATTTATTTATATTTAATTTTTTTTTATTTTACATACCCACCATAGTTCCCTTCTCTCCTCTCCTCCCACTCACCCCTCAGCTCCCACCATTCACTTCTCAGAGAGGATGAGGCCTCTCAAGGGGAATCTTGCTGACCATGTCCTTTGCCTTACAGATGCTCCTCAGTTTCAGAAAGTCTCATGTATTAAATGTTGCACTTAGTGTATGTGCTACTGGTATTATATTTAGAAAGTGGTCTCCTGTGCCAATGCGTTCAAGGGTATTTTCCACTTTTTTTTTTTAATCAGGTTTAGTGTAACTGGATTTAAGTTGAGGTCTTTGACCCATTTGGATTTGGATTTTGTTCAGGGTAATAGATATGGATTTATTTGCATTTTTCTACATACTACCATCCAGTTATGCCAGCACCATTTGGTGAAGACGCTATCTTTTTTCCACTGTATATTTTTGGCCTCTTTGTCAAAAATCAGGGGTTCATAAGTGTGTGGATTAATATCAGGGTCTTTACTTCAATTTCATTGATCCACAATTCTATTTCTATGCCAGTTCCAAGATTTTTGTTATTACTGTAGCTCTATAGTAGAGCTTAAAGTCAGGGATGGCGAAGCCTCCCAAAGTTCTATTATTGAATAGGATTGTTTTGACAATCCTGGGTTTCTTGTTATTACATATGAAGTTGAATATTGTTCCTTCAAGGTCTTTGAAAAATTGTGTAGGGAGTTTGAAGGGATTGCATTGAATCTGTAGATTGTTTTAGATAAGATTGTCATTTTTACTATGTTGATCCTACCTATCAAGGAACATGGAAGATCTTTCCAATTTTTTATAACTTCTTTGATTTCTTTCTTCAGTGACTTAAAGTTCTTGTCAAACAGGTCTGTCACTTCTTTGGTTAGACTTACCCCAAGATATTTAAAGATATTTGCAGCTATTGTAAAGGGTGATGTTTCCCTGATTTCTGTTTTAGCCCTCAATGTTTGGCATATCAAATTGAGGCGGGACCAAGCTCATCCCCCTGTATCAAGGTTGAGCATTGTATCTCTCTATAGGGGCTCCAAAAAGCCATTTCCTGTACTAGAGATAAATCCTGGTCCTACTGTCAGAGGTTCCACAAACTTCTCAGGCCACACAACTGTCAGTCACATTCAGAGGGCCTAGCTTGGTCCCATGCAGGTTTCCCAGCTGTCAATCCAGAGTCAGTGAGCTCTCAGTAGCTCAAGTCAACTGTCTCTGTAGGTTTCCCCATCATGATCGTGACCCCTTTGCTCGTATAATCCCTCGTCCCTCTCTTCAACTAGACTGAAAGCTTGCCCTAGTAGTTAGCTGTGGAGCTCTGCATCTGTTTCTATCAGTTGCTGTATGAAGGTTCTATGATGAAAATTAGGGTGGTCATCAATTTGATTACAGGGGAAGGCCAGTTCAGTTACCTTCTCCAGTATTTCTTAGAGTCTTAGCTGGGGTAATCCTTGAGATGTGAAGTCTTAATGAATACCGAGCTTTCAAATTTGCAAGGACATTATATCTTGTATTGATCAATTTATTTTTATCTTTACTTTTATTTTTTGTTTTTCAAAGTTATTATGTTAATTTATTAATTAATTTATGTGTGTTTTATGCTTATAGGGGTGTGTGTGTGTGTGTGTGTGTGTGTGTGTGAGTGTGTGTGTGTGTCTTTGAGCCAGAGGACAATCTTGAATGTTGTTCCTCAATGTTGTTCACATTCTTTTTAAGACATAGTCTCTCAATGAGTAGTAACTCAACAGATAGATGAGGCTGGCTGAGCATTGAGCCTCTGGATCCCAGAGTCTCCATTTTCCTAGTACTGGGATAACAAATGTATGCCACCACATTGGACATTTATCTTGGTTCTGACAGTTTCAGCTTGGGTCCTTATGTTTGCATGGCAAACCCTTTACCAACTGAGCTATCATCTCAGCCTCAATTCATACTTGTTTTGTTGGTCCTTCATATGGTTTGGATTAGTGTCCCCCAAAGTCCACTTTGTTAAAGGTGTGGTCCCAGGGAAGTAGTGTTGTTGAGTAGTGATAGATTCTGCAAAAGGAGGGAACTAGGGCATGGGTTCCACTCATTCAGGCTTTAACATTGATAGGGCCATTGGGCCCGTAGCCCGCTCCTCTTCTGTTTTTCACTGGTCAAGCCACAAATTTGATTTGCCATGTACTCATGCCATAATATGCTACTTCACTATGAGCCTCAAAGCTGTAAGCCCACTAGTCATGATCCATAGTCTCTCAGTACTGTGAACTAAAAGATTTACACAGCCTTGTTGTTTTAAAATTCCCTAAGTTTTTAATTTCTGGGCTGACACATACTATTTGTTTGAGCTACAATGTAACATATTAATTATATATATTTTGGGTAATGATCAAACTTTGTACATATCTGTATCAGGCTTTCTTTTGGGCCACCAATCAGCTTCCTCCAAAAGGCACAAAAACTTAGTATTACTTACGAATGCTTGGCTTTAGGTGGAGCCCTTTCTTACTAGCTTTTTTAACTTCATTTAACCTGTTTTTCTTCATCTATGTTTTTGCTTCTGAGCTTTTTACCTTTCATTATGTATGTTCTATTCAATGTCTGGCTGCCTCATGGTTGGCTGGCTGTGGGCATCTACTTCTTTTTCTCTGATATTCTCTTCTCTAAAGCCTAGATTCTTTCTACTTATTCTTTCTGCCCACCATCCCTGCCTCTACTGTCTAGCTATGTTCATTCATCTTTTTATTAGACTAAACAGGTGCTTCAGGCATGCAAGTTGGATCAGCAGCATATCTTTACATAATTAAAGAAATGCAATATTGACAAAACAACACATTTTTACATAGTGATAATCTACAGTATATACTGTATCATACTTTATCATATATTAAATATATTGAAAACTCTTCTCATCATTTAAAGATATATAATGCTATCTTGCTAATTATATTCATCTGATTGTGCCATAGAGTGATGGAAATTAGTCCTATCTAACTAAAAGCTTATGCCCATTAATCAAATCTCTCCATCACTCCTTCCCTTTACCATCCCCAGCCTCTGGTGGCAACTTTCTACTCTAAAAATCTACTGTTCTAATTTTTAGTCCCCATCTATAAATAAGATGACTCAATGGTTTTCTTTTTCTCTTCTGACTTATGTAATGTAATATCCTGAGATCCCACCCATATTGTCACCATTGTGAACATTTTCTCATTGTTTGGTGAATGAAGAGTTTTCTGTTGTATATGGAAACATTTTTTCTTTATTTGCTTATTTAATGACAAACATGTTGATTTTATAACCTACTCATTGTATGGAGTAAAAATACCTTTAAAATTTTTTTTATTGTTCGAAAATTGAGAATTTTGCACATACATTTAATAGGTTCTAAACAAATCCACTCCTATTCTCTCTCCTCCAGTTCTTCATCTACTCTCTGCTACTTTTCCCTCCCACATTATGTGCTATGTTTCCAATATTCTAATAGAATAAGTTGACTTAATGCTAACTGTATGCACATGAGTAACAACAGTCTTTTAAAACATATTTTCAATTTTTTTGTATATATAACCTATAATGGTATTCCTGGATTTTATAATTTTTCTATAAAATTTACTTACTATAAAAAATTATTTATTTGTATCACTTGTAGGGTTGGTGAAAATCTTTTCCCATTCTGTAGGCTGTCATTTTGTCCTATTGACAGTGTCCTTGGCTTTACAGAAGCTTCTCAGCTTCAGGAGTTCCCACTTATTGATTGTTGATTTTAGTGTCTGTGTCACTGGTGTTATATTTAGGAAGTAGTCACCTGTGCCAGTTAGTAGAAGTGTATTTCCCACTTTCTTTTCTATCAAGTTTAAAGTGGTTGGGTTTATGTTGAGGTCTTTGATCCACTTTGAAATGAGTTTTGTGCAGGGTGACAGGTTTGGATCTATTTGCACTTTTCTACATACTATGATCCAGCTATGCCAACACCATTTGTTAAATATACTATCTTTTTTTCATTGAATATTTTGGGCCTCTTTGTGGAAGATCAGGTGTTCATAGGTTTTTGGGTTAATGTCTGGATTCTCAATTCTATTCCATTGATCCACAAGTCTGTTTTTATGCCAGTACCAGGCTGTTTTTATTATTGTAGCTCTATAGTATCTGGAGAAACACCTGACTCAGTCTTGAGGTTGGGGGGAGAAAACTGGATCTGCCAGGAGTGGAGGCTGAACTAAGCAATATTGGGACAGTGGGACCTTGGGACTGCCTGCCACCTGCCCAATGGGGAGATGGGGAGTTGTGGAGAAGAGAGAATGACCTGATGTGGTGGGAGGGGGAAGGGACCTTGTATAAGGATATACAAAGATAGAAAGTGTGACTTCTTTGTTCATAATAATAAAAAAATAAAAAATAAAAAATTATTTATTTGTTTGTTTAATTACTCTCGCTCTGCTTTTATGTGTGTGTGTTCTACACATGTGAGTACAAGTACCGTCAGAGGCCAGTAGACATCATATTCATTGGAGAGAGAGTTACAGGTAGTTGTGT
Source organism: Sigmodon hispidus (assembly GCA_004025045.1). Lineage (NCBI taxonomy): Eukaryota > Metazoa > Chordata > Mammalia > Rodentia > Cricetidae > Sigmodon > Sigmodon hispidus. Next base: position 7,066 of record PVIH01008822.1, on the reverse strand, counting down.
GCTGTCCTAAATAAAAGCTAAGAATTGAACTTGGGTTCATTGCAAGAAGAGTATTCATTTTCAGTATTAAGCTTATTGAATAAATTTCCATATAAGCATAAGAACTCGAGTTAGATTCCCTTAGAACCCAAGTAAGAAAAGCTATCTTTCTAGTCCTCCTAATAAGTAGATTTTATACTGTCTTTGGTTTTTTGTTAATGTTGCTGTGATTAAATAATATAACCAAAAACAACTCAGGGGAGAAGGATATATTCTAGCTCAGTATTCAAAGTTATAGTTCATAACAGAATGGAAGTCAAAGGTGGGGGTCATATCTACAGTCAAGGTCAGAGAATACAAATGCATGCCTGTGTGTTCTCATAACCCAGGACACAGACTATGAAATGGTGTTGTCCACATTCAGAGAGATTTTTCCTACTGTAGTGGGATTGTGTTCTGTTCTATTGTTAATAATTGTTCTGCCTACTAGTTTAATAAAAATACTGACTGACCAAAGGCAGATAGGAAGTGTGGGTGGAGCTACCAGACTAAGAAAACTTTGGGAACATCTCAGAGCAGAGCAGACTCACCACAGAGGAACCTGTATCTGCCACCTGGAGACACAGAGCAAAAATTTAAAATGCTGCTGAGAAAAGGTACCGAGCTACATGGCTGAATGTATTAAAAACCATGGTTAGTTTAAGGGTTAAGAGTTAGCAAGATATATATGCCTGGGCCCTTTGCCAATCAGCAGAAATTAAATGTAAGTGTCTGCATGTGTTTCTGTGGTACTGTGGGTCCAAACCTCTGGGCTAGACTGAAAAGTCTGGCCAGAAACCTAATACAACAAATGGTACTCAGTGTGTGGTACCATTTCACATAAAGCTTGTGAAAATTTAAAAAAAAAAAAAAGGGTTCTAAGGCACTGGATCAGAGCCAAAAATAGCTTCTGAGTTGTGTCTTTGACAGGATTATGGTACAGAGATGCCGTGGTGTTCAGGCTTGAATTTCAAAATGGTAGGTCTATGGCAGGCAGCTTAGAACAAGGCTAATTCCTGAAATCTCACAGAAGACTCCATATAAGCAACAAGCTGCATAAAATCGATTTAAAGTTTCTGTTTATATTGGACAAAAAGTCAAAGATGGCTTCTTAGTGGCAGCATTTTCTTGGATCAGCTCTACTTGCTGAAGTCAAGCAGAGGCTCAGCTTTTTTAAGTGAGGCTTCCATGATTCGGCCTTAGAGGCAGAACACTTGTGAGTCTTTTAAGACACTTGGCTGCCAAATTCTTAAATGGAATTCATGAGCAGCAGATGGCAGTGCTTTACTTGGTTATTATATGGACCCTAAAATTCCCCAGAGTGGTGATTGTGGGTCCTACCAACACCTTGGCTAAAAGGCATGCAGTTTTATCTGGTAAAGAGAATTATTAGAGGTCTTGGGACTGAAAGGATCTCAACTTATTCTCAAACTTTAAATGAGTAAGAAGCCTGGTTTGCTGGCTCAGAATGTGAGTGCCTAATAGGCCACTTTTGGTAAGCAGAACTGGCACTACGGGATGACTAAATTTTATGAAGCTAGACTAGGAGCTAGGTAGAGCCATCCATCCATCCCAGCAAGCCCTTCTCCTTAGCTACACCTTGGCAGACTAAAGATGTGATCAGACACAGAAAAACAAAATAGAGGAAGCTGGATGTAGTCAGCCACCCTAGCCAAGCAAAGTTGTGGTCAGAAACAGAAAAAGATAAGAAATAGGAGATATAGAGTAAAGATAGATTTTAAAAAATATGTAGGCTTGAGACAGAAAAAAGAAAAGGATAGAAAAAGTCCTTAGAAAAGAAATAGAGTTAAAAAAAAAGTCACGTAAGATGGAAATTACAAAGAATGTCTGGATACTGTATATTATTGTCTTGTCTTTAAGTTTTTTGACTGAAAATGAAAAAGTTAAAGCTTCTAAAAGCTATTTGATCACAAATGTTCCTGGATTAATCCAAATCCAACCTATATATTTTATAAGTGAGTTGATTTTAAAATTGAAATCAAAAGATATGCTATTTTGGAGAAGAATTTTTCTTTTTCTTTTTATAGAAAATGAGAGGCTTTGGATTTATTCCTGATTAAAAAAAAATAAAGTTTTATCAAGGAAGACCTCCAGAAAAGTCTCCAATGGAAATGGATGGCCCAGACAATTCAGCATTTTAGAGCACCTCTCTTGCAGTTTTCTCTGAGCTCTGCATCCAAAATTACTTCAAGAAGACTGGCTGAGATTATCCAGCCTTAAAGATTATTTCACTAAAGATTATCCATAATTCTAATTTTTTTTGGATCCCCATGAGGTTGCCAGCACCCCCATTCAGCAGGAAGTAGCCTAAGAAGTATGCCCACATTCCCCAAAATTGATTATGGATGTTTGTCTTTGTTTACAGTGTTGATTATAAGCTATTATAGATAATGTAAAGGAAAGGATATTAGATTTGGGGTTCTTGTTTTAAAAAGAAAATAAAGGGGAAATGTAATTGAATTGTGTTCAACTATTGTAAATAATTGTCCTACCTATTGGTTTAATAAAAAATGCTGATTGGACCAAGGCAAACAGGAAGTGTGGGTGGGGCTACCAGACTAAGAAAACTCTGGGAACATATCAGAGCAGAGTAGACATTCCACAGAGATGCCAGGAGACACAGAGGAAAGAAGTTGAAATGCTGCTGAGAAAAGGTGCCAAGCCACATGGCTGAACTTGATAAGAATCATGGGTGAGTTTAAGGGTAAAGTTAGTATGCTATATGCCTGGATCATAGGCCAATTAGTAAAAAATTAATATAAGTGTCTGTGTGTGTTTGTGTGGGACTGTGGTCTGAACCTCTGGACTAGACCAGAAAGTCTGGCTTGAAACCTAATACAATATTCTACCTCTTCATAGACCTGGTTGATCTAGATGATTCTCCAGTGAAATGCTTTTCCATGTTCTTCTGGACTGTGCCTAACTGACAATGAAAGTTAACTATCACATATACCAATTTAGAATTTTTATTTCCATTGATTTATTATTTTTAAATAGTTTAATAAACTGTGCCATTCTTTTCTATTTAATTAATTAATTTATTTTACATTCCAATGCAGACTTCTCTCCCTTGCTTCCCCTCTACTCACCCACCATCAAACCATCCCTCCTCAGAAAGGGGCAGATCTCCAGTGGGCATATACAAAACATGGCATATCAAGCTACCATAAGACTAAGCACCTCCCTCTGTTTTTAGGCTGAGCAAAAAAAATCTAGCATGAAGAATAGGTTCTCAAGAGGCAGCCAAGTAATCAGAGACAACCCCTGCTCCCATTTCTGGGAGTCCCACAAATAGACTAAGCTACACAACTGTCACATGTATGCAGAGGGCCCAGGTCAGTCCCATGCAGGTTCCCTGGTTGTTGAGCCAGACTCTATGAATTTCCATGAGCCAGACTAACTGTTTATGTGGATATTCCTGTATTGTTATTTCTGATAACCTTGGCTCATACTATCCCTCCTCTTGCCTCAGCAGGACTCCCCAAGCTCTGCCCAGTGTTTATCCATAGGTCTTGAGTCTGCCTACCACCATCAGTCACTGGATGAAGGTTCTCTGATGACAACCAGGATAGTCAGAAATCCAGAAACAGGGGATGACAATTTCAGGCTATGTATCCACTGCTGTATGGGTCTTAGCTGGGAGCATCCTTGGAAATTCATGTATGTTTCCCTTCCATCAGGCTTCTACCCATCCTGGGAAGCCCTAGTTTTCAGTCATCTCACTTAGCACTCTTCCCTTCCACCCTCCCCCAACCAGATTCCTCCAGTGACCTTGACAACCCATCTGCAGTCTATCCAAGAGATCTCCTCTATTTCCTCTTTCTGGGGAGATCCATGCATGCCCCCCTTGGGCCCTCTGTCTTACCTAGCTTCTCTGGGTCTGCAAATTGTAGCATGGTTATTCTCTACTTTGCAAGTAATTTCCAATTATAAATGAGTACATACTATGATTGTCTTTCTGGGCCTTGGTTATTTACTTAGGATGATTTGTTTTCTAACTCCATCCATTTGCCTTCAAATTTCCTGGTGTCATTGTTTTTAACAGTTGAATAATACTCCATTGTGCAAATGTACCACATTTTCTTTTTCCATTCTTTGGTTTAGGGACATTCATATTGTTTCCAGGTTTGGGCTATTGCAAATAAAGCTGCTATGAATATAGTTGAGCAAGTATTCTTGAGGTATGATGAGCATGCTTTGGTTATATGCCTGAGTGACATCATTGGATCTTGAGGTAGACTGAGTTTCAATTTTCTGAGAAACTGCCATATTGATTTCTAAAGTGACTGTACAAATTTGTACTCTTACTAGCAGTGGAAGAATGTTCTTCTTTCTCTACATCCTCTCCATTGTAGTACGAAGTTTCTGGCCCAGAATTTCCAGCCTAGCCCCAAGGTTCAGCCTCACGTGCAGCCCCTCTGCTGCTTAGCCCTAAATAATCACACAGAAGCTTGCATTAATTTTATGCTGATTGGCCTATGGCTCAGTCATATAACTTGCTAATTCTTAACTCTTAAACTAACCCATTATTAGTCAAGTTGTTTAGTATCTTTGCTCAGAGCAGCATCCTGGTCTCATTTCCTCTGTGTTTGCTGGCATCTCCGTCTGACTCTTCTTCTTTCAATAATTTTCTTAGTCTGGTAGCCCCACCCACACTTTCTATCTACCTTCTGGCTAATCAGCACTTTATTAAACCAGTAGGAGGGACAACCATTTATAATGTACCAGAACATAGTCTCATAGCATTTCCTTTTATTTTCCTTTTTAAAACAAGAGCCCCGAATCTAATTTCCTTTGTACAGTTTTTCTCACCATTATCTATAAAAACTTGTAACCAAGACTGTAAACAAAAACAAAATCCATTATCCATTTTTTGGGAAATGTGTGCATCATTATCTAGGCTGTTTATTGCTAAATGGGGACACTGACAATGGGGAGCCAAAGAAAAATTTAGGATTATGGACAAGTCCTTAGTGAAGTAGTCTACAGGATCACTCATCCTAGCCAGTCTCCTTGAAGTTGTTTTGGATCAAAGCTCAGAGGAAATTGCAACAGAGGTGCTGTGAAATGCTTGATCATTTGGGCCATCTATTTCCATCAGCCTCTTCAGGGGGTCTTCCTCGATCAAACCTTATTTTCTTTAAGGAATTTTTCTATTTTTTCTTTAAGAATCCCTATCCTTTTTATAAAGTTATTTTTAAGATTGTTATCTTGTGCTTCACCTGCATTGGAATATCCAGGTCTTGCTGTCATTGCACAGTTGCACAGCTGGCTTCTGTTAGTGACATAACCCTAACCCTGACCCTGACCCTAACTCTAACCCTAACCTTAACCCTAACCCTAATGCTAACCCTTTTGTTATTGTGTTTTTACACTGGTGTTTAGATATCTGTGTTTGGGGTGATTATAAGACTAGGTGTTAATTTCTGTGTTTGTCTTGTTTGGATGGGTGTTTTGTTTTTTGTTTTCTGTTTCCTTTCTGGTTTTCTAGACTAAGTGGCCAAAGGTTATAGTGACTGATGAATCTTCAGGTCCAGTAGGATATTTCAATTGTGACTTGGGTGGCCTTGGGTCACAGTAAAGTGGAAATCTTCTTGGGTGTCTAGATTCTGCTTGGTCTCAAGTAAAGCCTTAGTCTTCCTCTGAGCTTTCTAGGTCCAATGTGGCCTTCTATAGAGCCTCTGAGGCTGTTCTTTTGAATGGTGTGGAGTGCATGTGTACCTATGGATCTCTTCTTGAAACTGGTATGGAATGTGTCTGGGTCTATGAAGTCTGCTTAAGTTTTGAAGAAGGGTCACTTATCAACTGGTTAGGGCAATTGTGGCTGGTATGGTCGGTACCTCAGTGGTAGAAGTCCTCTGAGTTTGAAGGTAGAACACAGGGATAAGCTGGGATAGTGTTGGCCTGGTGAAGGGTTAGGGGATCCAGGGATGGACACAGTTCCTCTGGTAGATAGGTCACTCACTTGTTCTGGTTTGCGTGGCCAGGACCTGCTTGGTGAAAGTCTTCTGAAGTTGAAGGGAGAGCCCATCCAAAGGGACAGTATGAACTTGCAAAATGGATAATGGTCACCAGGGGCAGAATCCAGGTGGGGTGCAGTTCTGCTAGTAGGCTGAAATACTCACTCTTTTTGGCTGGTGTGTTCTGTGTCTCAGTGGCAGAAGTCCACTGGAATTTGGGGTGGGGCCTAGTGGCAGCAGCAGGGCCAGGGACTAACTTGGCATTGTCTCAGTAAGGATGGGAGGGGCCAGGGACAGGATCTAGAAAGGGTACAGTTCCACTGCTAGGCACGTCACTCAGCCATTCTGGCTTGTGTGGCCTGGGCCTGCTTGGCTGCTTGGCAGAAGTCTCCTGGGAACTAAAGATTTAATGGTACAGACATGATAGACATGAATGTATAAATATGGTTTAAAAGATACTTAGCCAAATAGTTGTTTAATTTAAGTACTAATTATAAATAATGGTGAATATATCAATGTGATTTTTGTTGAGTAAATTAATCTGAAAGATATTTCTGAACAAAACTCTGAGAACAAAGCCTGGAATTCATAAGCTTTGTGATAATTATCTTAATTGCAATATGTTCCCTCTGTTTGAAAGATAAAAATGTCTTATAGGTCTCAGGTTTGTGATAGCCAGTGAGCTATCATGTAGGGATTCATATTTAGTCTGATTTACTTTCTAATGATGAGACCCATAATTTATTTTTGGTGCAATTCTTCTCTCTCTCTCTCTCTCTCTCTCTCTCTCTCTCTCTCTCTCTCTCTCTCTCTCTTAAAAAAATCAATGACATTTTATCCCATGAAATTTATCATTTATTTTTCTACATACCTTTTTAATTCATTTTACATACTAACCACAGATCCCCCCTCATCCCTCCTCCAGCTCCTCCCCCCATATTACCTGACCCACCCCACCCCCTCCTCCTAAAGGCTAAGGTCTCTCATGGGGAGTCAGCAAAGCCTGGTACTTTTAGTTAAGGTAGGACCAAGCTCTCCACCTACACACACACACACACACACACACA